>LUCH01005578.1:22825-38320 GCA_013368495.1 Paragonimus heterotremus | reverse complement strand
GATGTTCAATTTGAAATTCCATTTTTGCCAACATTTTTTTGGTGATACGCGAAGAATAGTTGGACGGCATCCAGCTGCTTAGATCTTTATTCGGATCGATTTTCGCGATGTCTACTACGCTGGGCGCACTATGAATCACGAATACTTTTCTTGAGTCCTCACCGAGCGACATGTATGCGCAATTAGTATCAGTTAGAAGGAAACTCCAATCGTCCGACCAGCATTTAATCGCTTCCAAACCAATCTGTAGCATATTGGGGCCGATGACATTCCAGATCTTCAGGTCATCAGCGTATAGAAGAACGTTGCTGAATACATTTTTTGGAAGGCCATTGATGTAGACAAGGAACAAGAGAAGACCCATCATTGACTCATGAAGAACCGCTGCATAAGTCAGGGAGAGAGGCAAAAGAATTAATTCCGGTTTGACTAAAATTTCTACGATCAAGAAAAGGTGTAATCCAGCAAAAAACCTCTCCTTCGATACCGTAAGCTTCCCATATGTGTCTAAGGGGACCATGCGGATCATGGCTAAAACCTTTGACGAGGTCAAGGGAAATACCACCTGAGATGAGGTCATTGCCTTTGGTCTCTGTCAGATTACCCATGACAGTAAGTACATTTGTTATGCATGACCGGTTAGGAAGAAAGCCTTGGTGGGCAGCAGAAAAAAGATGGTTTGATGAAAAGTGATTGAGGATGGCATGCCTTCCATTATCCTGCACGAAACGCTAGTATGGCTGATTGGCCGATAACTAGCCGGGAAGTGCCGGTCACCCGCTTCGAAGATGGGCGTGACTGCGGTTTCTTTCCATGCATTAGGGAGAATGCCAGTCTGAAGTGTTTGTTTAAACAGCTCGTAAGGGATTCTCCCAGACTAGCAGCTACTCTTTTAAGAATCCTGCGAAGGCTCTTGTCGGGACTCGTCGCACTGTATGAATTGACCTTGTATAAAGGGTGTTCAGCATTTAGTACAGAAGACTCAGCGATAACCAGTGGTTGCCGAAAGCTACGCAGTAGAAGAATAGGGTGCCAGTTCGGAAGCGTGGAGTTGTAGATTGCCGAATAATACCCCCTAAATAACTCGGCCACAACTGGGGGGTCTGAAGAAATCTCCCAGTTGGGCAATAGCAGAGAGTGAGCTGAAGACTTATTCTTTCTCAGTCGACGTACATGTTTAAATAAGAAGTTTTGTTCATGTGAGCTTTTAAGGAGATCCTCCTTGTACGAGTATACTATGTTCACGAATTTCCCGTCTACACTTATTTCGAATAGTGTGGAAAGCACTTAGGTTCTCCGGGTTTTCCGTAGGGTTGTATTTAGAAGATAACTGGGAAAGATAATCAAGATGACGACGTGATCTGCGCGGAAGAGGTGAGCGATAAGAGGAAATGCATAGTTTATGCGGTACGAATAAATCGTCCGCTTTTTGAATTATGCTTTGAAACTCATCGTAGTTCCGATCCAGGGGGTTATATTGAAGAAAGAGTGAGACGAGATAGCTTCTCAGGCCATCAAAATAGGTCTGACTGAAATTTCGAACTGTGGACTTTTCTGCTGGTCGTAGTAACCAGTAACAGGTAATATCACAGGTCAGCAGGAAGTGATTACTGTGTCCAAGTGGGTTGATGATCACTCTGTCTGCCAAGTGGCTCTGATTAGTGAAGACTAAGCACAGCAGAGAGGAAGTCTGATCAAAACTATACCGTATCTTGGCCCTGACACACTGTGTCCACGCTGTTCGTCGTATCACTAAGGGAGTGGAGTGACAGTCTTCATATTCCTGGGGAGACACCGATGCACCGCTTATCTTGAGTGTATTGAAGTCACCCATAATAAGTGGACGAGAAAAACACAGAGCAACAGAGCGTCACATTTACCAGAGGACTGAAATTCATCGATAATCATGGAGGTAGGGAGATTTTGCATATGGAAGATCACAGAGCCCTCCATTCTCCCTCAAGTGGAATCAGCTCGGTAAGCTGAACATGCGGGGACATTGCGCTGCTGTTGTACTCGGTCTGTCCTACTGAGCTGGTCTGACGGCCCTCAGTTTGCGGCTCCGGACGCGACATCATTGCCTGTGCTTACGTCAGCTACTCCACAGGGCGCCTAATCAGCATCGTTGGTGTCACAAATTGAAGTCCTTGTGTCGTTGTCAGTTTCTGCTTTGGGGGAGTGTTTGGGAGTTTTCACCCCGGAAACATTTGACTGTTTCATCTTTTGAGGGCAAGGCTTTAAAAGACGCAACGTGTGTGGTGTTGTAAGATCACTGATAGAGGTACCTAATGAAGCAGGCCAAGGAAATGTCTCTTGATTCACGAGAGATGGTCCCAATAGGCCCTTTCAGTTTTGACTTCTTGGAAGGAAGGATTTTGTGCCCATGCGCTTAGTAGACTTTTGGGCAGGTAATACTGAAGACGGATTTCCGGCAATCCCTCTAACCCGACACTTGTGCTTGTGTTTGGAGGGTTGGTCGTTGGATAGTCGTTTACAAAAACGACCTTCTCGCCTTCTAATACAGGCACAATAATCTGCGTGGACATTGCGAGGGGGGGGAACGATAACCTTGGTGTGTAAATATGATTCGCGGTCGGCCACGATCTAGGCTTTGGTTTTAGTCCGCTGGTCACGTATCTCCCTCTGTTGTGCAGAACGATCGACAGACACGCCTTTGAAGTTGCCTTTGGCCTACTTCAAAGTCACTGTTTTCGGAACACTGTCTCGGGGCTGATTATGGCAGGCAAAATTACCAAAAAGTCAAGTGAAATTTTGGTTACCCTAGCGCGAAGTCTGCTCGCAATCACAGGGTTTGTGACATTCAAGAAGACATAAGATGCCAAGACTGACTTAGCTAGCTCAGTTAGAGAAAGGGTTGTGAAGAAGAGGTCCCATAAAATAACTCTTTTCTGTGAGATTTTTTCCATCGCGGCTTCCTCTGTCTGTGCAGTTGAGAGGACAACTGCCTTCCTGGTGACTACAACACAAGGAGAGCAAGGACTATGTACCCATTCAAGGACTGTAGATCACTTTCAGTGAAGCGCGCGTGACCAACCGGGAATAAAACGGTTCTTTGGCTGTCGTTAAATCTACAGTTCATGCGGATAAACTGGAGAGATGAAGAAGCCAGTTAATTGTAATAGTCTTCGTTGAGGTCAGTGTAACTGAAGTGACACTACTTCTGATACGGATATGGTCTTGTACGGATATTTTGCATTCGTAGCTGTCGCAAGTGCCTGTTGTCTCGATGACTTCTCACTGAGTCCCATCATCGCTAGATCCGACGAAGTTATTGTCGATGGAAACAAACAGTATGTACAAACGATATATGTAACAGTTAGTTTTCAATACTTCGAAATACAGTGACTACAAAGTGCAAATAATACAATATGTAGTAAATCATTACCTTGTTCGATGACGAATAACGGCAATCGTATGTAGTTTTTAGTGCACAAAGCACCGATGGGGTGAAGATAGAAGTAGACATTTAAAACGAGAAAACTTGAACCAGATTTCTAGTTACCGGCTTCAGCCGCGTCGATTTTCTGCTAGTTGGGGATAGTTTATCTTTGATCTCATGCGTTAAACAGGGAAAATGGCAAACAAATCAGTAAGTCATACTTTTCAACGAAGACGTAACAAGTGTTATTGACACTCTTCAAATTCTGTATCTTAGTTCAACTTCAGCTGTCCCTATTTAAGACCTTTGCCAAAGAATATAATTCCAGCAGTCGAACAGTTCGGAATCTCCCATCCTGTTTGATGTCAACAGGACAGTGCTGCTTCGCTTAATTCGTTCATGGCCTCGACAATATCTTTCGTCAGCCGTAAATTGGTAGAGGAGCAGTAGTCGAATGGTTCGCTGAGGCTGCCTCTGTTCGCAGGTGGCAACCACTCCTCTGTCAACAGAAGGACATGATCAGCGGTTTGAAATTACCGTGATAACTGAACATTTTCATTGTGCATACGTGCATGTGTGAGTTGTGTGTGTAGGTTGTATGTTTGTGTTGTCGTGCGTTTCTTTTCAGTAACCTTGTTTGACCCTACTATGTAAACACCAACACTACATTATGTACCTGATGAGATATGGCAAAATTCGCCAGCCAATAAATAGTGCAGTACATTGTTTTTCACTTCTGTTTACAAGTTTATTTCTGGAATCAACAGTTTTGAACGTCAGTCATAATGCTGAAGGTTACAACCTCTTATTGTAGGTGAATATATGTTACTGAACAACATAAAGATGGACAGTGTGAACAGTTGCAGCGCAATTTTGGCTCACCTAGTTGATACGGGTCACAGAATCAACTTTGATGTCACATTCAAGTCGATCTAGCGTGTCACAAGTGTTCACACCATAGGTGTGAAATGTCGCATATTGGCTGCTGCGGAGGCGATCGGAATTCGATTGCGAAACCCTAATCTGTGTGCGCAGAAGTCTTTTGTTCAAGCGCTAAAGTTACCATGGCTTGCTATCGTTAGAACACTTGACGCGATACCACACGAACCATGTCCGTAATCCCCAAATGATTCTAGATTAACACTGTATTAAATTCCACAAAATCATGGCTTGACGACTAATTTCATAATTATTGTGTTGTATTTGGCCTGAAGATGATACACCGAAAACGAGCTTGTTCACCACGTTTTGACTTTTGATAAAATCCCCGGGTATACTGGAACATCCGAAACGTAAGTCATCCAGTCTTGTCACAGAAATCGCTTACATTTAGTAAGTTTGATTGAAAATGATTCCAGGTGCCCTCCCATACTTTCCAAAGGAGTGTCCACACAAACAATTTATGTCTACGACGTCGTTTTGCACTGGTGACGAATTTGTTGCGGAAGACCACCAACCGGGATCAACAGTACAACCGAGATGCGATAAACTGATAAGGATCGCACGACCAATTTCGTTGCCGTAATGCTGTGCGATCAGATCATGCATCGACTATACACAGACAGACCCGCTTGCAAGTGTCAATCTGTGTGGTAGTTAAGCATCAATGTGAACCACTGAGGTAATGCTGTCCGATGATGGTGATTTCAATCAAAACCAGTTAAAGGAAGTTCAGGACCATTTGTGCAAGAAAGCTATATTGATTGGTAACATATGAAAGATACTGCGAACGTTACAGTTGTGTTATGGTAATTTTCACAAATTAGGTGGTGTCTAAGCGGAAATTTTGGAAGGGAGTCGCACCAAAATTGAACGGTGCGATTACACTTTGTGGACCGTTGACTAAAGAATCCTAATGACATCAACTTAGTTCTTTAATAAAGTATGAGTGTCGTACTTCTATTCGGGTGCAATCAACATTAAGCCAGACAGGCAATAACAGTGGTAGAAAGAATAAGTGACTCAGGAGAAGTAAATACATTTACAAGCGTAAGAGCATTGTTAAGTGCATAGATAAATGGGCTGTCGGTCGACGAAGACGTGACCCATCAATACACAGCTTAACAGAGAGACACTTAAGCACTTAACTATACTCCCTTCACTCTCATATCCATACGTTCCAGCCCACGCTACCGATTTAACGGTAGTTCCATACCACAGGTGCAGGCAGTACACTTAATCAACCATCTTACCTACGACTACTTGAAGCAGACAATTCTTTTTTTATTTTGAAAACCCATAACGTTTTAGGCAGGAACTGAACAACTAACGTCAGTTGCGTCGTATAAGTAACAACTGATGTATCGTTTCAGGCCTAACTAGGCGCCTATTCACACTGTTCACCAACCAGTTAAGTAATTTGTCAAATGATTTCAGGGTGGTACCGCATCATATCAGTTCGTGATCAATATCTCTCGACATTTACACAGTACTGAACCAGTGTAATCATTTACTTTGATCTCAGTTGCGAATGGTTGAATAATTGTTCGATTCCTTCATAGACGACAGTGATTAGTCGATGCACAAGTTTCACTTGCATCTCATCCGATGGTTTCTGAACACAAAATTCAAACCCTGTATTTTCAGGTTTACACTATATGATCATGATTCTGTATGATTATAATTATTGTAATGAGTTGGAGTTAACAGACAGTAACTATGTCTCTATTTCAAGACGATCGGACAACTTGACTATTACTCGCAAGCGAAAGTGTTTGATCGTTCACATATGATAATTCGGTCGTGCCTAACTTGAGGTCAATGGCGCAGTGGTAAACACGGTTGCCTCATGAACAGCGTGGCCGTGGTTCTAGTCCCGGCAGTGGCGATGATATGCACTACTGACGAGCCCTAATGAGAGCGAAATTCAAGTCGTGTTTCCTTTCGAAAGGGACCGATTGGAAAGTCTATGGGAATGCGACAGCTGCGATCAATTGTGGGTGATGTTCAATCTACACGTATATTCCGTTAAACTGTAAGCCCCTGATGAGAAGTTTGGTGGACGGTTATATACGGAATTGAAGCATAGTATACATATACCGTTCGCATGGAACCTTACTCTCAGGCTGAATCGAAAAACGTTCAGTCATGAACAAGATAGCGGGACCAAACACGTCATAATTGAAAGTATAATCAGTTATTTGTTCGGACTGTCTTACTTTGAAGAGACTCAGTTGTGTAAAATTTGGGGTTCACCTGGATTTGAATGAGTGACAGAAACAGTATGCTGAAACGTTGGAAGCACTCTACCGGCTGAGCTAGGAACTCACGCCGGCAGCTCAGAACTTTCACCCACCCGTCCTACCGTTTCATATGCAATCCATCAAATGATCCAAGACATCGATTGTCTCTGCAGGATGACTCAAGAATTTCAGGCAAAATCCACCAACACCATTGTTGTGTATTGAACTTCTACACTAATAACGTCAAAACTGTTCATACTCTGAACGGAATGAAATGGTCGTTTTGATAATACGAATCATAACAGCAGTATGCGCTAAGTTTGCACTGGTGAGCGCCTAGGAAGCACCACTACTGAATCAAGTTGAGTGGTGATCGGAGATATATTAAAAACTGCATGCAGGCCAAAAACCTAGCCCAACTAGAATGAGTAAAGTAGTTTACCAAGAAAGAAACAATCAATTCGAGCACTTTTTGTTTCAACTGAAAGAAGAACACTAAAGTAATTCGAAAATCAACACAACTTGGTTTTGTAGACAATTTTGTTCGCAACGCTTGAGTATCTTCTGGAGATTTTTAGTTGAATCGTCATGACAACCAGCACTTTAATTGCATGACAACTTACTGGTTCAAGTCATAAAGTCAAACGAGTCAAGAGCACGAAAATGAAAGTTGTGAGATGTCGAATTCTGGTCTTGGCTAGAATGACCAAACTCCTATCTCAACCTAGTATCGTATAACCAGAAAGGCTTTACTCATGCTCCATGAATGAGCAGTAATCGAACTCATTGAACTGAAAATAGGTAATGAACAGACTGGTGTCTAATGGTAACTCCGACATAGCAGAACAAAAGACAGTGAGCATTGGATACGGTTGGTTTATGTGGAATCACGATAAGGTTTGTAGACATAGACATGTAACCATTTGGGTAGGCGATGGGATGTGGTATTGCATCAATCGCATTATATCTTTCAACTGTGTGCATCGTGGAAAACTGTCCCAAATGACGGTTGATAGGCCAATAGCATCAACATTATCACTACACTCATGACCAGCTGCAGTCGTGCCTTCCCATTTAGTGAACTCAACACCTTGAAGCTCTGTGGTCTGAAGACGACTGTCCTCCAAGGAAGTGTAACTTGCGGTCGAAACCAGAAGCCACGCACAAGTTGAGTTTGAATTGTGTGACAGAACGTGCTTCTGTGTTGTTGGCGCCGTTTTAGTTTTCGTTTGTGTAAGTCGTGTGCGTGGCTTGCTGGACCTTTGGCTCATGCTTGTTTGTGTTGTTTCCTTGTGCAGGACTGTTGTTAGAACACCTAATTTGCGAGAACGCTGTTCCTCGATGCCTTCATGTTGCCCAGTGTTAGTCAGTAAGTATGACGGACGATCAGAATAGAAACAGCCGGCTAGCGTGTTACGAAAGACCGTAGTATAACGGATTTTTCGATTGAAGTGGAAGGTTCTAAATGGGATGCTTCAACTAGTTCGCTCATTAATCCGGTTAGGTGGATTTCGTCTGATATTTCTGTCTCTGTGAGGTTGTCCGGTGCAGTACTGAAGTGGATCTTGCGCGAATGACCACGACGTACGGTGTCATCGGGGAGATCTGCGGACTCATTCAGTAAATGCTCGAGTTTCTGAGTGACGATTTAAGTATCCGGAAGAAGACTATTGCCACAAGTGTGCGCCACATCACTGAAGATAATGTAGCGAACGAAAATTCTTTCAGATACCAGGATCTGAACAGATTCGTTAGATATTCCTTGGTATTAATAAGCACCACATTTCGGTGAAGTTGTTAAATCGTTTCAAATTCTGATAGCGTTTTCTGAATCACAAGTACAATTTCTCTGTCAACTGTGCTGACCAAGTTTAGAGCAGTGTCGTTGGTGGAAGGATGTCGCATCGTCTTTCCAAAGTGTCATCATTCAATGTTTTCGAGCCAGAACGTCATCTTCTTAGCGCAGAAATGTCATCTACTATCCGTAATCAGCACTTGGGGAATCGTCTCGTGATTGAAGCACTTTCTCGACTCCTGGTTCGGAAAAGA
The DNA here is from genome assembly GCA_013368495.1 of Paragonimus heterotremus. Taxonomy (NCBI): domain Eukaryota; kingdom Metazoa; phylum Platyhelminthes; class Trematoda; order Plagiorchiida; family Troglotrematidae; genus Paragonimus; species Paragonimus heterotremus. The sequence goes on along the minus strand of LUCH01005578.1, from coordinate 29,689 downwards.
CGTGGTCGACGTGCTTGTCAGAAAGACCTCTGGTCACTTTGAGTAAGAGTCGGTTAACACCAAGTGCCGGTTTAGAAAAGGACCGTAGAAGTCAGCGTGCATCACTGTCAAAGTAACTATCAGATTAAGAAGTCAAATATTTCGGTCTCGACTAAACCTTACGGAGACACGCGTCGGAATGCATTGGCGGCTGCGTACAGATTAACGTTCATTTCAGATCACCAGCACATCTCTCTTACCAGTGACTTCATCTCCCAACCATTCAAGCAGTCATTATACCGATCTTTCAAAAGGGACCTGCGCAGTAGTGGAGTTATGATCAAGGGGTCGTCGTGACAAGACAACCCAGCAGGTTGGACAGACGTTCCACCCGGAATAAGAATAGCTATGGATGTCACTTTCTAACGTCAGACAGCCAGATCTTGGAAAGAGTAAAGAAAGTTTAGTGCTGCTTCGTTTATGTGCTCACTCTTTCATTTGAAACAGGCGTTGCCCTTGTGCTAAAGTTGCATTGTTCTATCACGGTTAATCATGAATCATGTGATGGGCAAGTAGCACATGATATCTTTTGGTCTGATCGGGAATGGCTGCAGTAATTATAGGTAGACAGGAAGATGCTGCCTAGCCGAACCAGTGAGGCTCACAGATTTCGCGAAGGATTTCGATTAGGACTTCGGAGTGAACAAGAGTTGTAATGCTTAGTAGTTCATGGCTGTTGTAAACCTGAATCCAATCAAGTACTTGTGTACACTCCGAACCACCCGGAAGATAACCATTGGTTCTTCTCTCACTCTACAAGTACCCTTTTTTACGCCATCTAACAGGTCGTAGATACAGGTGAGTATATACACCTCTTGCTCAACCACAATCCTGATTCCAATCTCATACACACCTGTGTTCTATGTGGTGTAATTTGATGCTGGGAGTATTACCAACAGTAGACTTTCAATGATGTATTGTATAATACAGCGCATTACGTCTTCACGACTCTCTATAATACTCAGTATTAGGGAGTCCGAGTAGCCCTAGAAATCGTACTCGGATTGAAAACTCCCGCGCAAGTAATAAAGAGAAGACCTGGTACTGGTTGTAGTAAGCAGTTTTTATTCAGGAGACAAGAAGCCCCATTTATAGATGAACAACAGTATTAAAGAAATTTCAATCCGTCATTGGCTAATCATGTTGGCTTATACAAAGTAACAACCTGTAATTTGATTGGTGCAATACAGAACAAAGAAATAAGCGAATCACAGAAGGCGTTACATTTAGACTGTTCGTCCAATCCGGAAGTAATATCTTTGGCGCGACGGTTGGATTGGCCCTTCGTTAGATCTTCTGCTGGGTCAGGGTTTGGATAAGCGATGAATCGAGTAGATTTTTACCACACTCTCACAATACTTTGACACCTGGGGTACTCTCATCTGTCTGACTGTATGGTAACACACGGCGTTTCATGGTTACTGTCGCAGCAGTCAGATTACTGATTAACCTAAGCAAATACAAGCGTACCTCACTAGGCTATCAATGTTAGCAAAACGGACAGATGCGACATAAAAGTTATGGAGTTTTGACAAGGTTTGATTATCAAAATATTGGAATCTCAAATAGTGTCTATGAGTCTTTGGGAGTACCACCGAGATATTCCATATTATCAGTACTGAGAATTGCGTGAGTTGTGGATTTGCATTTAGGCTTAAAAAGCGAGGTCAGAGCTGTGACGATATTCTTGATAGGACAAGGCAAAAAATTAGGTGAAAGATCTATGTGGTATCGTTAAGCGATTGAGTAAACAGAGAGAATAGGAGACCAGTGTGCACAGATTTTGTGCTGTTTTAGGGTCACTTTACTCACTCTACTCAATTCAAAGAACATGTGGAAAGTTATGTAAAAGGGTTGCCATATAGAAGTGAAATATTAATGATGAGTAGTAGGGTATTTTGATTTTCATATAGATTGGACAGCATCCACAACTGATCATGACTGTCGCATTCCCATAGACTTTGTATCCCGTTTGTCCACGTGGCCCTCTAACACTAAGATACTGACAGAGCAAGATACGTTATGGAAACATGCCTCGTTCACTACTGATTAGGGATAAGATTGTGGCGACAATCGCCGTGGTTCTTCTGGGTGGGAAACGAACTAAACTAGAGTCAGAACAATGTTGTATGATCGAATGTGAGAATTGGTCTATTTAACATTCCAACTTCTTGTGGAATCGACGTTATTTCTGACGGAAGTTGTTGTTTCTTGGACAATCATATGGATGGGATCATACAACTATCAGTGGTGGTGTTGTACATACATTTGTTGCTATCATTGGTTTTGTGGAATCAAGTGTTGCAAATGACTGCCCCAGATTTCCCCATGATGTAATTTCAGATCAGAGGCATGTGCTTGGCGCCAATGCTTATATGTTTATATGCCTCCATACTTGTGTACGGAATTGCCCATTCCTGTGAGCACAGAAAGAGTTTGTCTGCTTGTTAAGCAATGTGATGCGACTTGCACTGTTTTTAGTCTCTCCTCACATGATGGTGACTTACATGGGAGGAAATTAGTCAATCGTCTCTATTACTATTCCACATCCTAACCTCTAGCGGAATCAACATTTTTTCTGACAAAGATTGACTTTCTAGAGGAGTTGTGTTTCTTTGGACATTACGTGGATGTGATCGAGGAACTATCAACCGTGGCCTTCTGTGAAACTGGAAAAGATCGCTCCATCAGCCCCTACTACGATAATCATTTCTGCTGAGCATTAGGGGATTTTGGTTTCCATATATATTGAACATCACCCACAACTGATCACAGCTTTCACATTCCCATAGACTTTCAAATCGGTCTCTTTCGAACAGAGGAGGCGCTAGATTCAAGTTTCGCTCTCATTAGAGCTCTTCAGTGGTGCATTTCCTTGCCACGGCCTGGACTAGAACTCTGGTCACGCTTTTCATGAGGCAGCCGTGTTGATCACTGCACCACAGACCTCACATTGGGCACGACCAAAGTGTCACACATGAACGCTCAACAAAAGATTGTTAATTATTATAAGACAGCAAACATTCTACACTGCCAACCTCTAGCTGTAAATACTGCATTGTTGTCCCACCCGAACTGACGGAACACACAACCAGCCTATAGACGCGTGTTTTATTAAGTGCATTCGCTCGCCGTATACAATCATACGCACCGGTCCAACGTCTGCACAATTTTCAAACCCAAGATGACCGAATTTTTAGAGGAAACTGTGAACTGGACAAGAACACACATCCGGTTTTGTAATGTGGTCGGTGACTTAGTCTCGCTGAGTAGTGAAAGGTAGTGACCGGTAACGCAATGGATTAGTCTGTGTTTTTTATATTTCAGAACAGTATTCGGGCACACTGAGGCCAGCCCATCCTTCTGTATGATAAAGTTACTGCTTCCTGCGTAAATGATAGAGATGTGCTGCGCCCTGGATTTGAACACTAGCCGCTTGTATAGAAAAATGACGGTTAGCTGAAGTGAAACAATATAGCACCAGTCACATTACGTTGTTCAGGTACTTGAATCACGGAGGGCCCTCCCGCTTAACAGTTGCTGGATTAAGGGCACCAGATAATCAGTACACTCATGTTTACTCACAGACACACCGTTCCAATTGGTGAACTCAAAACCATATCGCGTTGTTGTCTAGACACTGAACCAAAGACCTGAACTACCACAGTATTTTTACTTCATGCACCGAAGATATGGTAAGCCTAAGGTGCTACGTAGCACACAACTAGTGAAATATCGTGGCAAGTCGTTTAGAGACCGTTAAGGAAATTTGGATATATTGATCATTAGATGTGAAATTGGGATCCGACTACATATTTTTGTTCACTTACAACTATCTAAATCACTAACATAGTCTTCTTTTATGTCTGAGAATAACATCTATCTGCCTTGTTCAGCAATCTAGGAATTTGAACTGCCTGAAAGGCAGCCTACTGGAAAACAACCTCCATTCTATCCGCCAAAACATCTTTGTATTTCATTGTCGGGATTGGTACAAGTACTGGTCGATTTATAATAGACATGTGGAAACATGTAGATCCATCACTTTAAACGAACTTATGTCAGTTTGGCCAACGCTTGATACAAAAAATGTGGTTAATCACTAACTGCAACAGTCTAGACTGACCAACAGTAAGTCGTTGGTCTAAACACTGGATGCGATATGCTATGCAACTTCGGAAGGTGTACAAACAAAAATGAAATAGAATCAAGTAACACACTAGTTCGAGTTTAGAGTTCCACCGTACTTACTAAGGGTATATTCGGTGGACTGAAGTTGTCTTGTTGTTCCGAACGGCTGCAGTGGAGATGATTACCAAAAAAAGTAAATCTAAAACATTGTTAATATCAGTTGTCGTCTCCGTTGACATGTAATTCTCAAATCACGGTGCACATAAGTTACATAGGTGAGTGAAGAACGAACAGGTTTGTAACATTTGAGAAAAGCTTACTTTTCAATTTTGTTTGTTTTCAGCACAGATTATACATGTATGCGTAAGTGAAGTGAGAGTTGCAAAAGTTACATGTGAAAGAAAGTAGCAAAAAAGTGCCACGGAATTCCTGTTGTTGTGACCGTAAAAGCCGATTGGCCTCAGAATTCGTCTACCAAGCAAACTCCTGCATAGTTCATGTCAAAAATCAAACCACAAACGCGTACACTCATCTGCACGTCAGACATGCACTCACATACATCGAGTGGTAGTACGTTGTCATTCCCTTTGGTGAAACCTCTGCCATAGTGCGTATACACTATTCCGATAATCTATTCTTGTCTATCGTCTTCCTGGCGTTCGGAGCTTGCTCTTTTGTTCCTGAATGCTGCCTGTGGGTAATATACTACTCGTGAGTAGTATGCTACTCACAACGAAACTGCCTGTCATACAACACTGTTAAGGCACTGGATAATTAGGGGCACTCAATAATGGTGGTAGCTATTATCTGGTGCGGAAACTGGAAGTTTTCGTGTTCTACCAGAAGCTATCCATATCGTCGTGTGAGTGCAAAATCTGTAATCACAGATCAGAACTATAGAGAATTTGGAATTGTTACTTGGTTCTGTACTCTTTAGTGTTACATTACGCTGTGTCAGTGTGAGGGAATACTTTAGGTTTATGCTGATTCGATTAAAACATACAAATGTGCATGTACCGCTCTGGTCAATAATGAATAACTTAACATTTCATTTGGTCGCTTGTAAAATCTTACATATGGGGATACAAAGAAATTCTGGTGTCAAGGACAGAAGAGAAAACAAAAGACATGAGAACTTGTCAGTTAACACTTATGGTTATTGTGTGTTTAGACATATCAGAGTCGAGTGAATATGCCTCGTGTTGTTGAGCTGTGTAAAGTATGGAAGTTAATCGAGTTCACTGGATATTCTTCTTCCGAACGTCTCTGCAAATAGTCCGAGCGTATTTACGAATAAGAGTTCAGCTGGGATGCAACAGATTTCTTCCTCTATTGTCTTGTGGATACAATCAAGATGATATATACCAAGCAGCGGTTGGAAAGAAAGGTTTGTAAGTTTGACTGAAGGTGTAGAATTTTGTGTTATTAGGTAGCCATGTAACGTCAGTTTTACTTCCCGGATAATCAGTTCATCCCATGACGGCGTTATTTCTTATGGCGCGCACCATCGTAGAAACACTGTAGTATTTTTGTCGTGCTCGGAGGTCGTCCTTCTGCATATTAGTACATAGTCTGCGACACACGTTACGCCTTTGGGTTCGTCGGCTGTCGACCAGAATAATTCGCTTCACGCCTTCAGTCCGTAAGGTAAGCACAACCACTGGAAAAAAAAGGAAGGCTTGTATTAACTAGCTGCTACTGTGCAAAGACAAGACAACCTTCGTCAATAAGTGAGCCTGATGCAATCCGTTTTCTCAAAATTATTCTTTCATTACTGAACCGTTTGGTAGGCTCGTCTACGGATGCTATTAAGTTCTGCTCGATCAACCGATCCGACGGATAGCTACTGAGCTCCACTAACAAATATCTCAAATAGTTTGGAGACCTGGGTTCCCGGCAGAATGGGAGCACCCGAACCAAGGCCCAGAAAGGTATACATCACTGAAAAGTATTAATCGAATGATCGGGGGTTCTCTAACATCTAAACAAAATTGTTCTGAAGGAAGGTCATGAAATACATGATCTGGATTGTATCTACACGAATGATTGGTGTCGAGTCTTCGTTTAGAATGAAAAACTAAGTCATATGAAGTTTGTCTTTATTCGGACTGCTGATCGGAAAGTTTGCTTCTCCAAACACCTGCGGTTTTTCTCTGTCACACTTCCGTAGTTAAGCATCAGAGTACTCTGTGATCGAAGGTTGAGAAGAAATTGTCGATCTATCATTGATGAATGCGCCGGGTCCTGTCTGATACGCTGTAATTTACCTTCAGTCAGAAACCCGTCATAAGGCCTGCTTGGTCCAGGGGCATTATTAACGCCATTTGTTAATCATCAGGTTTTCATTTCCTCACTGATTGACTTAAATGAAACCGTTTGCAATTCTCGACAAAATGGTCCTTTTTTTGACATCTGATGCAGAATTATCTTAACGCCGCAAAATTTGCTTTCTGCTGTCCATGTAACTTAGGATAGTGTGGAGTTATACATAAGCATCTGAAGCCTAACTGTTGGATCTGATGAAGTTAGTCTGGTACGTTTGTTATTTTTTGTCTGGTATGATGTTTGTTTGGTTTATAGATAGCCGATCCTAAATTTGCCTTCATTCCTTTTTGTTGTGTGCAGTAAAAGATCATGATGAAGTTTGTAACATAACCGTACATAAAATGCTTACTTTCTTTCTTTTATAAATAT
>LUCH01005578.1:0-15489 GCA_013368495.1 Paragonimus heterotremus | reverse complement strand
CGTGGAATATCCTAGAAGAAAACGTTATTAAAAAGAAGACTAGCCGGAAGAACTAGAAATGGTGTGGATACAGGTACACCATTGACTGCGACACATCGCCATCTCGGATAGCGTCCCTAACCAGCTGTTTGTACAAATGGTCTCTTGCAAATTATCTGGGAATTTGGAGAGAACTCTGATTAGCCCTAGTAGTGGCTCTAATAAATAGGCTATCAACCAGTCGAGGAAAGGTTCGACGCGTAAGGCACGACTGTGTACACCATGCTTGCAAAAGTGAAGCGAGTCGCCTTGACGTTCGGTCAACGATCGGATAGGCGCTTCACTCCGACAGCGTTGGCAGATAGGCCATAGCTTCATTGGCAGGCGGAAACTTCTCGAAAAATAATAGGAGAAATCACTTTTCCCAAACAAATCTATCTGGCTTTTAATTCGATATCACCCCGCTTTCCTCCGCCTGCAATAAAGGTAACCTCATCGAAGCATGTGTGTTATTGTGGTGGATTATCAAACCGGAGGTGCAATTATTACAGCACTCGGCAGAATACCTCACTGCGAGGAGGAGGTATGTCTAAGAACCCACAACGAGCGGATAGGGGACAGCGTGGGAGACCGGATGGGTCATCGCCCGACTGGATAGGATCAACGGGCGAGACGTGGTAGGCAAAATGGGATGGGCGACCAGATCGGGAGCACGGTTATTCCAACATTCGCTGGAGTATCTCGACAGGGTCGGAGAATACGGTTAACGCCCACAGTGTATAGATTGCGGACAACTGCGGCCAGCGGTCAGGACGTGTTTAGCGACTAGGGTAACTGGCAGTTTACGTGTTTCAGCAACATTGTCGTTCTCCGGTAACACGGATTTCTGCACCCATTCAGGCAAATGTTCCTCCATTCTGGAGCTCAGGCATATCTCGGTTATGCCTATATGATTTTCTCCGCAGTTGCATACAAACTGATAAATACAATGTGAAGTGGCACCGATAGGCTGATCTTCTCTGACTGAGGGCACCCGTAACTTCTGAGTCCGAGCGATTACACAGAGCTCAGCTGCATTGAAAGTTCGCTTAATTGAATTCCTTAAACAGTGTATTGTTTGATGCATGATATAGTCACCCTTAAAAGCAGCTTTATTTATACGTTCTTTTTCTCTACAGTGACCACCTTTTTGGGTGTGCCTATCTATGGACCTTCAGGGGGTAATCATTTAATTATAGGACAGAAGTAATCAGGTCTAGCCCTTCCGCAAGACTGTCGTGCACACAGATAAGGTGATACTCTTTCAAATTCTCATCAAGTCGCTCATTTAGCCTTCAGCCATTGATATTTACGAGGTTTGTTCACGAACTATAGTCAAGCCACTCAAACTACTTACGAAGCTATGTTGTGATGGATCATCAAACCGGAGGTGCGAGTATTTCGGCAAAATACCTCAACGCGAGGAGGTACGCCCGAAAACTCACAACTAGCGGATCGGGGACAGCATGGACGACCGGCGAGCCACCGGTCAACAAGATCAGACTGACAGATGAAGAGTGGCAGGCGGAAAACCCCCGGATAAAAGGCGCCGATCACACACATAAACCCGACAGAAGTGTACACGACGTGTGGATGTTGTGGACTGAAATTCTGACTCAAAAACGGGAACTCGTGCGTAGGAAGGTAACCAGCATGTTGGGTAATAAAGATTTTGCTTTATTGGAAGCATTTTCGCTAAATTATGCTCTCTTGACAAGTGAACCACTTAGTGAGTTAATTAAACTGAATTAGATGCAACAATTCTGTAGCGGTTACCACACTGTTGTTCGGTTCGCGTGGTTGAAGAAATTGTTACAATCCAGGAAACAGATTGATGGCCATACATCGTTTGCTTAATGTTGATTATATGAACTGGAAAGGAATAGCGACAGTGTCGAGTACCAAACTTCGACTTGGATGTGCACACTGACCATTTGGAAAACCGGACTGCCAAGGTCTGAATGTTCATTGCGCTCAAGGTATGTGGCAATCAGCTTCATTCGGTGTAACGCCCGAAGGCGTGGCTGCTGTATTTTGTGGACAATTATTTACATCAGGTTAGCTGGACAGAATGATGTGATCAAGGCAGGTCACAGAGGGAGCTGTTTCCAGAAATTGGAAAACAGAAGTCAAAACTGGCAGACTGTACGACTGTATGATGAGTTTTCTGCATCTCATTAGGTACTTACTGCAGTATCAAACAGGGTTAGTGAAAAAATACAAGATTGCACACTTGACAGTGTCCGTTTCTTATTAAACGTTTAACGACCGAAGTCAGAAGAAGCCTCAGTATACCGCTCACTACAGGTGGCTTGCGCTGCACACCACAGGTGGCTTCATTCACACCACTTATCCAGTGTAAGCTCAAAAAATAAGACTAGGAGACATGTGAATGGGGCCTTCGTGTCCACCCGATCAATGCTCGTTAGCCAGACGGTCAGTTCGTACAAGAGAGGAGAGAGGGAGACTACAAATTAGAAAGAAGAACAATGAAAACAAAAGAATTAGTTCACTGTATTATTGCCCTCTAGAGAGGATAGAGAGAAAGAACACCATTTAAGATTCGACTGGAAAACAAATGAAGAATTCTTCATACGGTGCATCATCAAGCCACAATGACCCAGGTTTCTTTAGAGAATAACAGGTAACTTACGGTGGGAAGGCGGTCGTTAATTGATATGAGTGTGCAAGTAGCTCGGACCGACACAACCTACTGGAGCTTGACGTACTCGTCGTCTCTTCACCGGTTGTGTACTATGAGTAATTTGAAGACCCGATACTCGGGGATAAACAGCGCATTCACGGCCGCATTCGTCGCAAAACCATAAAGTCACATGGTCACGATCTACGGCATCATTGGTTCCTTTGCGTACCACAAGGTTCAGTTCACGGCCAAACAACAGTCGCTTATGAAACCTTTGGGCGCTCGTACGGATCGAATTAATCCAGACCGTCCAGTTCGAGGTCAACTCCTCCCAGTATATAAACATGATCTTCTAGCGCTAAAGGTTTACCCGGATAGTATCCTGTCGGGGAAGTCGCCAGTTCCCCTGGAACATGATGTGACCAGAATACTAACTAGGTTCACTTGTAAGTGATCTTCACCTTTGCCATGGTCGTGTACTGCTCTGGTCTTCACGAAAGACCTAAGCACTCATGACAACTGGTGTTTTCATCCCGGTTACACTCCTAGACTGTACTATCTAAACTTTGTCTGGTCCACTCCCTTTGACCTTGCTTGTTGCTAGTCCCAAACCTTATAAATAAAAATGGGTTTGTGACCATGTTGTCCTCGGGCTGAGTGACATAAAGAATCTCTTTTCGAAGGACAGTCTTTTTCTCTGTGTTCATTCGGTGGTCTCGAGTGGATTGGTTGGATGGGAAGAGATTCAGTGACCGCGTATAGTCCGTACTCGTTGTTTATTACCGTATTTTCGTGCTACTATCTGCCGTTTCATTGATCATTATTCCGTTTACGTAGACGTAGGCCATACAGCCAGCCATAATACATTCAGATAGCGTAATTCAGGATCACAAGGATTTCGCTTACCTGTTTTCAGTCGGTCATCCTGCGGATAAGCCCCGGCGAAGAAGAGTGACTGGGCGTCCTGCTGGTTCCAATTCCATCCTTATCTGCTTTCCGAAGTATCTCAGTGTTCGGAACCATTTCCGACTATCGAATAACCGAAATACGTTTTCGATTCTACATACGGAAGCAGCTTAGATATCACACATTCCGTTAATAAACTGTATATACTTCAATGCCTTACAGTGGTGTAGATAGCACGATTACTCGGTTGGCAAACAGCTTGGATTTCCTCCTCAGGCTCTGATTATTCCAAACACACCTTTCAGGACATTGGTAGACATTGCTAGCTTATGCCACATGAGCTCTTAACTGATAGTCGACGGGTGGATCTTTGGACAGATTGCTAGCTATGTAGAAGAATTCTGTGCAGTTATCCACAATGTCTTCACCTACGTGGGTCCTGGTTATAGGCCCAACACTTCCACCAGTAGTTAGTTGAAACAACAGAACGAATTTATTTTCAGTGAAATGAGCTTACGGACAATGTGAATCTGGATTACGAATAATCAAGGCATGATATTTACCAAAGAATGGATCACAATAGTCGACATATCTTCGTTGTTAGACCTTACAAGTCATCGGTCAGGTTTTCATTTTGGTGGTCGAGATTGTGCTTTATACACACGTTGAACACAACCTTTAGTAATGTTACGTAGATCAGCATTCAGACTTACCTACCAACAAGTAAGACTGGCCAACGATTTCATCATATCAACTTCAAAATAACCAGAGTGCAAATCGTCCAACACAACAGGTTGTAATGTGAGCGGAGTAACAACTGTATCATCAAGGTATAGTAATCTATCGGAGGTAACAACAAGTTCATCTCAGTGTTTGAAGAATTCAGGAAAGCTTTGCCGGACATCGCATTTCCAATCACTGTGTAGTGGAGTCTGGATTTTGTGGTAGTATTCTTCAGTATCGCGAATCAAATCAGAACAAGAAGCGATAAGTGATAGAGTCAACAACCTGTCTGATTCACCAACCTTTCCGGAGTCAACATAACGAGACATATGGTCAGCATGGGGGGAGATGAATTTTGCTTACTCTCGTCGGTCGTGTACACAAAAACATTTAGTATATATAAAAAGACATGGAGAAGGTATGATAACACGCGCGGTGTATTGAAAGACAATGTAGTGTGATCAATACCTTCTGTTCTCCTAGTTTGCTCCGATGGTACACAAGCATGCCTTATTCCGGACCCTGTTCCTTAGATCCGCACAAATATGTATTGATGACAGCATCAGCAAGGAAGCAGCATTTCTGAACAACGTTTAACTAGCCAAAGATGATCTGGAAAAGTTTGTATAAATTCACTATAAACCACAGGTGCTCAAAATTCACACTGAGACTGCTTCCAGCAAACAAATTTGGTTGAATTTAACTTTTTCAGGTGATCATATAGCAACCGATATAGGAGAAGAGTTACAGTCAATCTCAAATCGCAACTACTCAGTTGCTAAACTGTAAGTGTTGCTCTCCGCTCGTACAACCGTTTTCCATCTTTCCGGTTGTGACCCACCGGACTATACTGCCCCTCATCTAATTTACCAGTTCACATGCAATCGTGGTGGCAAGTATTCTGGTAGAGCGAACCGGAGTTTATGATAACGGATAGTGGAACGCACCTCTAAGTGGATACTGGACGCGATAACTCAACAAACATAAGCAATGCAGCGACAATTTCGGAATCCGGCGTCTTCCGTTGTTAACTACATCATGGATACAGGTCACTTGATTAGCTTATTAACATCGTTCAATACAAATCGATTCACGGCCAATCGATCTCAGCCCATTAGCGAAAAGAAGCGCAACTGTTAAGGAAACTAATTCACTTACTTCTCTACAACGCCAGTGAACGTGACCCCGTGGTCTAGTGAATAAGTGCCTGGACTGCAATCTGTCACTTATTCACGGGGATTGGGTTCAATTCTCCGGCGTACGTGGTGCTGATAAGACCAAACTAAGTTGAAACAGTTGTGCACCACTTTGCTGGTGGTCACTGGGGCCAAAAATTGTTCACTGTGTTGTTACGTGACTGAAACCCGAAGCTGTCGGCATTCATGGAAGCTATTGATGTAACACTGTTTGACATCGTCAAACCGGTTGCTTCATGTACTGCTATCTATAAAAGTACCCATGACTCTAAATAAAGTCATGACTGTATTCACAGTTACTAGTCTCCTATTTCTACTGTTGATACTAGTTCTGGACCATGGCTAGTTCATTATCTTCAATTGGTCCCACGGGCTTGATCACTAAAAGTCACTCATTTATGGTTCAGTCTGTTTAAATTATTGCGTAGTACACTACGCACGAATAACATTAATGGTAATCCTAAATCCTCTTTCAGTACTGACATTGTATCTTTTATCGCAGTCGGTTGCGCTAACGGCAGAACAGTGAAGTGTTTACTGTGGCTTACATACCCCAATGTAAATGTAACAACTTCCCCACTCCAGTTAAAGCCGGGATCTTTTATGACACTGTTTCAAGTGAACTCAGCAATATACGCAACTCTGATGGATATCGACCGAACTAGTTACACTGTACCAAATTCTGGAACTTTTATGTCCGAGACTAACGAAAGTAGTGGTGGCTAAGGATTGTCATATGCTTTTTGTGCAAAGGGTGTACAGAAGTACGTCGTAATCAGATGTTGACCCTTATTAGCTCCAATGAACTGATACAAAATGGACCACCTGGATTTAGTGGCTCAACGATCGTAGTTTCCATTCTATGGCGATGGGGCCTATTGACTGACTGACAGCGAATAACCCTGATAAAATTAAACTGTAGAGGTTGCAAGCGAAATCGTACACACTGTACTGATAGATTAAGCGACATACTGACGACTTCTTGTTGTGGGCTGTTTCAGGGTTAATGTTGGTGATGTGAGTTTGCTCTGAAGTTGCATTTTTTCGGAACGTGTACAATAAGTTTTGGGTTGCCAACCGATGCAGATTACAATTATAAAAGTCATAATCATGTCATGGCTGTATCGCATTTTCCGATCTCTTTGTTTTTTTTCAGATCCCAAGGAATATTGAGCCTGCAAATACCATTGTTGTCGCCGTTCACTTATACAAATCCGGTAATCACATAGATTCAGTTAGTGCTTAATGGGGGAAATCTATTTTGGAGCTACCGGCAAATACGTCTTGATAATCCGTTGGTTGACGTGGTTGCTAGGTAGTAGAGAAAGCTGTATGCACTCATGATCACCTATGCGTTGCTGTCATGCGGATTTGAAAAAAAGTGGACAGAGACATTTGGAATTTCCTCCCAGCTCGATAGGTACGTGAGGGGCACCGTTCCCGTCCTCGAATCATCCCATGAATAGGTGTGAAGAATTTCTGGATGTACACAGTCAGTGAAACAAGTTCATATCTCTAAGCCTACCAACACCGTGCGTTAAAGTACTGGCGTCGAGGACAAGATCGACGGCAATCAAAAAACATTGCTGTTTTGAGGACAAATTCATACTGAGTGAACTGTCCCTTTTTGTCCTTCCGTGTTCGGGATGTCTTGTCGTGTTATTCACCAATTTAGAATGCACTTTGCTTGTGTTACGACCGATAACTCGAAAAATAACGGGGATTCGTAAAAGGCCAGCCAACTAGATGATCATTATAGAGAAGCGGTTGTACGTGTTCATTGGTGAAGTGAGCGGATAATGAGATCCATACCCTCTTCGTTTCCGGACCTTCCGTCTCCTTCAACATCGCACGCATCTCCTAGGATTCATTTCGGAAGTTCTGATATTGTTTTGACTAACTTGCTCTCTGCAAACATGTTCTATAGGATATTTAATTTTATTAAGTAAATAAACACGCGAAAATACGTTATGTTACGCCGCATTCTGGCAAGAAAAATAACATTATGGCATCAAAAGGGAGGATCGGCAGCTTTCTAGGAGTAATTAGTTGAACACTGTATGACCAATCTTCTCCGTGTGAATGACGCACACTTCGGTTACATACCCTTCTGCTATCATTTAGATGTTTGGTTATACCGATACTACTCATAACTGTTGTGATCCAAGAACGCGGATGGCACAAGGGTTATTTATTAGAGAGAGCAATACACGGGTTAGGCATGTAAACCAAACCTGACACAAAAACACTCATTTGCACGCAGTATTCAGCCCCAGATAGTCTCGGCTACCACAGATGTCAGTGCTCAGTTCCATTGAGTAGCAGGGACTGTTATGGGTGATGCTGCACCTTGATGATTCTTCTTGCAATCTTCTTGTGGCTTGTAGGTTGTCAAGAAATATGCCTGCTACTGAATAGCCGCGGTATCAGTAGTATATTACGATCGCTGAACTCCACTGCATAACGTGTTGTAATTAGCTAGCCAGCATCTAAAGGTCTATCGTTGTCCACTTTATTGATAACGTAGATAAGTTCTACACTTACTGCCTAATAGCAACGGCTTTTCCTCGTCCCAAGTTAAACACTATACCAAATCGATGACACAATTTTGAGTGAAGATAAACTTTCGAGCTGTCAATCACGGTAGAAAAGACTTTCTGTTTTAATTTGACCTTTACTCTTCGTCAATGAACCTAGTTGTACCGGCGAGTAACCTTCCGCCAACCTCAAATTGCCTGTCTACCATCCAATTATTTTATTGTATTCTAAGATAGAGAAAACCATGAGGCGACTGCTGTCACTATATATTCTCTCAAAAAAATCTTATCACCAGTATACATCTGATAAACACAAAATCATTTGTTTTTACAATCGGTGACTTCATGTGGTTAGAGCTTGTGGAGGACAAGTGCAATGTTGAACACCAACCCTAGATCAACTTTACTGTCTCCAGTCTAACAGCACTCATACGACCATAATGTTTGTGTTTCCGAACGTGTGAATCACGTGAATCGAAAAACACTTGAGAAGGCGAATGCGCGAACACGGTTTGCCGGGTTTGTGTGTGTTGTTGTACTGACCAATCGCACAAGGAAATCTCGGTTATCGGATAACAGAGACAAACTAACGTTCACGTACCATCGCTAGGGCAAAGTAATGTCCTCAGAAAGTACACCGTAGGTTTCTCAAATCACATGGTGAGCAAAAAATCATTATTCTGAATTCAACTAAAAGTGCGTGGACCATCAACTAACCCACGAAGGAGAGAGGTCACATTCTGGAAAGTTTTTGAAGAAAGTAGGACTTAATAGCGACCGCAGCAAATCAGGAAACCAACATTGTGATCTGAAGGATAGTCGCTAAATCGCGCTAAGATGGATGGTTTGAGAAACTCATATTCAACAGCGAATTCCTTAAACGCTTGTATGACATAGTTGCCAGAAATGCTACACCATTAATTCGGCAACTGAAAGCAAAAGCTAGATGTGATTACCACATTATCTTGGTCGAACAGTAGACAGGATGGTTTGTAGCGCTCAAGCGACAAAGTAAATTTTGTGCGAAGTGCATGCCCTTCGCCCAGATTAGGAGAAATTTTATGAGGGAGTAATGGTACAGCATCCACTCACGCAGACTGATTAAATGTACTCGATATTGATATGGGCTCCTTCGTAAACGTTATTTCAGATGAATATCCGTCACTCTCACTCTTGCCATCTACCACGCTTCTTTATCTGTGATCTGTCTCTTTACATCCAACTCGGCACAATTCCGTCTAACTTGATGTGCTGATCTGTCGATTGTTCCTTGGATCACAGCGTTGTAACTGCATCTACGGCCTACCAGCGTGTAAACTGATAACAGAATAACGGTTAATGAAACGGTAGATAACGGCACGACCTTCAACGGTAACGAACAACGGACGACGGACTATACACGACTAGTTCATAACTTTCCGGCCAACCCAACCACCCGAGGCCAACACATGAACATAGGAAAAAGACTGATCTCCACACAGAGCTCGATCTACATCACTCAGCCCGAAGACAACACGATCCCAATCTAGATCATATTTAAAGGGTTTGTAACCAATCAGAAAACAAGGTCAGAAGCTGGATCGAACAAAGTTCCACACAGTACAGTGATGTCTCAATTAAAAGACGATCGTGTACGCGGGGTGCCAGAAACTGGCACAAAGGACGAGAACGCTCGTGAAGGACAAAGTGGCACATGACCGTGCCGACTATGAAAGACACTTTAAGCAGTAATGAGTTAGGCCTTTCCAAAGGCAAATAAAACAGTATTTTCGGGAATTGGGTCCTTCCCCGAAATCTGCCTTGCAAAGATTGGTAGTAGCTGATCTTCTTCAGGTCGACCTGAATATGAGTCGGTGGTCGTTGTTGTCGATGACGTCAGCGGCTGGGAAGACGACTTATCTTGGTGGCTGACAGAACTGAGGTTGATGTTTCGGTAATCCCGAACGTGTCCAGAAGTAGGTAAAACGGTATAGTTCCTTGGTCTTCAAGGCTTTCTTCTCTGACACCATGGCGTGCCGGAGCTGATTGCGATGACGGACGCAAATATCTCCGTCTCGTTATCACATCTCCTGCTCACTGGTTGTGACCTGATCGGTAATCTGGGCTCAGACATGTGTTAGAACTGATAACGGACCCTACTTGTCTGAACAGACTTGCTTTCGTTCGGATTGTTTCGTCGGAATCATGGAGGTCAGCATGGATCGCAGTTTACGACCCATAAAAGCTTTGACAGGAGATTGGTTTCTACTACTCAACAATCTCTTTTAAGCCATCCGGCAGACAAGTAGGAATTGCTTTAAGAATTCTTTGACGTCCCCTCCCCACGCGATTTGAGAGCGGCATGTTTGAGTGTGTCGGCGAAGCTTTCTGCTTGCCAGTTGGACTGCGGATGATTTGGCGGCTACCTGTCAGAATCGTGATAGGTCAGCGGCCTTGGAAGTACTAGACAGCTTGGTGGATGATTTGATCTTCCTATGTGACACACAGCATCTACTGAGCATACTTTTGCGGATGTATCCCCTAAACGTCTGACCAGGTTTCGTTCGTACTTTACGTTATTAAAAATGAAAAAGCTGCTGTGCTTGCCTGACCAAGTATTCTTGCGATACGCGGACCGTTCCAAACTCGCAGGATATACTGTTAACACCACCGGACAGCGTTGCTGGAATAGTGATGCTGGACAAATCATACTATGTAAGCAAGATGTAAGCGATGCCTGCAGATATCACTTGTAATGAAATTGGACTGGGGCGATTTTTTGATTGGAGAAGGTTTAACCAATCAGATTTTGCGCACAAGCGGCTGTAGACGGAATCGTGGTCGTTCGGCGCCAACCAATCGAAAACGGCGGTCAGCTGTTACGTCGAATTTGTTCGCAGCAGATCGTGTTCAGGACAAGCTGTCTGAATGCGCGTCGGATTTAAACAACCGAATTGCTTAAGTCAGGATAACTGAACGCAACCACGAACTGGTCAGTCCAAACGCAAAAACGCTTGTTGTCAATAACAACCGTACGTACGGTTGTTCCTTTAATAAGCTGAGATTGCTTAGTACTACTCAGACTATCGTTGTTCTGATTTTCCCGATTCGGTAGCTGCATACACATCACTACTAAGTCTAACAGAATGATAAAAGAAAGGGATAAGATGACAACAATAAGGATGCAGATAACTAGTAGTCCGAAACGATTAAAATAATAAGTCATAATAACTGCCCATAGGCATTACCATTCCTCATCACTGTGGGCTACGAAGGATTCATAAACATATTTGCTCTCTGAGCACTACTTTGGATATGAAAAATTCGCTGTATCACGCCTTAGTACGATGGCTAGCCGAGACCTTGAAACCAGCTGAGAGAAAAAATTGTGTTCATGGCGTGCGTGTTACATTTGTATTCGTAAACACGGTTCTTGACATACACGTTGATAGCCAAATCATGTGTTCTGTTGATTTAACCTCTTTGTTTACTGATGTGCCATTGGTTGAAACAGTAGACTATTTGTGTTAGTTTATTGGAAGCGACAACATTTCAATCGGCCTTCCAAGAGCGCACTTGAGAGGACTGTTCCTAAGTTACACCCTTAATGTGCAGTTTATTTTTAACGGTGGTATCTGTTGGCAAACTGCTAGAATGGCAATGGGTCCACCTTCTGAATCAGTGCTGGCAGTTGTTTTCATAAGTAAATTAGAACGTACCCTGCCTATCACTGCCACAGCTCATATGTTTTTTTTGCTGCCGTCATCATGATTATGTGTTCGGTATTACAGATTCATTTGTCAACATAGCCGATATTTTAAAGGACTTTAACCGGTCATATCCAGTGATAAGTTCCATATCAGAACTGGAATCAGATGGGTCTTTCCATTTCCTGGACCTTCCTCTGAGTAGAAGGACTGATGGAAGTTTGAAATGTTGGCCAGGCCTGTAAGCCTGTCTGACCAGTGGGTCATCATATGACCAGTTCACTGATATGTCTGATTGTAGTCTTGTTGGATTATATTGGATAGCACCTCGTTCAGTTCACTCTGTTGGGCGGTAGCTGTGCCCACATCTGTCTGGATAGAAAAACATGTTGAAGAAATATCACACCACTGGGTCGTTAGTAGGGGACAATGTGTCGGTAATCTGACAAATGAATCATCGTGGTGGTTTTCATATACGGTCTGTCGAAAGCGTGGGAAAGACTACTTGCAAATCTATTGCAAGTCGTTTTTACGTGGTCGGTTGGTTGTAAATGTCCTCATCAACTGACGAGAAATTTTGTTACAATATGCCGTATTCATGGCATGAATAGAATTTGTGAACTACGCATGCTAAAAGGTGACCGTTACGCTAGTGGTCTTGAAAAGCGTAGAAACAGCCTCCAAATGACCGTCTGTCGGCTGGCTCCAGAATGTAGCTCGTTGTCACCTGCTGCACACAGGACTCTCAAGAGGTATAATTTCAGGCTTTTTCAACTGGCACGCTCGAAACTACCAACAAATCAAGCCGTACCATAATCGATACGACAAACGGCCCGTTTTTCGGTGATAGGGAACAAGTCATCGAGCGATGAGGCCAAGCGAACGGCTGTCTCAATAATATTGAACGTTAATTTCGTGTACACCTTTGTTTTGTACTACAGGTGATTTTTTTCGGAGCCGAGAATTGGTTTTAGTTTCACGGAGGGCAACTCAACACTTCTGTTGTCGGAAGAGCGCAGGCCTAACTTATCGTAAATGTGATTTTTGCTATAAAGTTCTAAACATCCACGCTAACACTTTTGATGACCCAGTGTTCTACCTCAGTGGATTTGTGGAGAAACCACATCGCTTTTGACCAGTCCGATACCACGTAGTCAAGTGCTTAACGTTCATACGAATAACATCCCTAGCATCTCTCGAGCATGTGGTTTCTGTAATAGTGCTTTCGTTTCTTCGTTACTTTTTGTGTAACAATAGTTTTGGTCCGCCAGTGCAGCGGCATATCCCTAGCGGTAGTAGACCAACATAACAGCTTCTACTGATGGGGTGGAAATACTTAGAAGTACCATAGGCTTCTGTGTGTTTTGACAACACGTCTAGTCTACAGGTGATGTTACAGTGCTGAAAAACAACATGACTACTACTGAATAATCGTTAGTTGTTCGTCAGCCCTTCACTGGTTAGCAAACCTGTTTAGTTCATAAATCAACAAGAACCGGCTGCTATTGTAACGTGCGGTCGAAACCACTAAGCGCGGACGGGTAGAATTTGAATTCTGTAACAGGGCGTGCTGCTTTGCTGATGACGCCGTTTTGGTTTTCGTTTGTGTAAGTCGTGTACATGGCTTACTGGGCCTTTGGCTCATGCTTGTTTGTGTTATTTCCTTTTACAGGACTGTTGCTGGGAGCCCTACTTCAAAAGAACGCTGTCCCCCGATGTCTCCACGTCACCCTAAAGTTAGTTCACGAGTATAACGGGCAATTAGGGGGGAAACGGACGGCTTGTATGCTGCAACTTCGACCAGGGGTCATGGTGGTCAGAACACCGGGACGGTGAATCGGAGTGATTTGACCTGAAATGCGTGTAGACACGGGGGCTAGCGAGCACGTCCGTGTTTACAACGGTGTGTTGGACCTATTGGCTAACCTGGCGCGGTTGGGGTGCCTGCTATTTAGTGAGCCGTTTCGTTACGATCTTACAGTTGTATATCCCATGAAAGTATTCGAACATCCTGGTTTGATCATCCTAAGATGGTTATGGCTGAGCCTTTCTTTCCAAACCACGTGTCTGGAACATCTACATGAATGCAAATTCTTCAAGTATGTGTGACTATCGTGTGTTAACTAGCGCTGGGTGCAAGATATCCACACCAAATTTAGTACGAATGAAAGGATGCAGTCTGGGCGTTGTGTTTAGCATGTCATTGGTGAGCCAGTTGAGAATAACACAACAATGCGAGCAGGTTGTAATACTGTACGTTTCAACCACCTACGGCGGCCTTCCTCCGGACTGCTATAACCGAAATCCGACTTACAAAGGAACAGAGGTCATGCAGGACCTGTCGTGGTTAAGTCATTCTGCGCTGCATTTGAACTGGCTGATCAAATCCTTTGCCCATTAAGTGGTGCGTAAAACAAATGAAGTTTACAGACTGCAGAAATGTGAGCGTGTTTATCTTTGTCTGACTGCGTTAAACGGTATATAATTATTTTGGGCTTTGGAATGCTAGCACTGGTAAAACCCTAAATGAGGAAGCACTGGAGGAAATTAAGCTTATGTGAAATGTAGCCACAACCCATCAAGCATACTACAAACTTATTTCGACATGCAACAAACAACGGCGAGGCAACAGAAATTGAAGGACCGGGATTATCTTCACTCTCTGGCGATGATTCTGATGACCTAACTGTCTGAAAAGTCTAATTGGCGTTTCGAAAGTGTATATTAAGCAGGCATTTGAACTCGTCTGTTGATGATGTCGTGGCGGCAGGTTCTGGTAGACTGTCTCTCGTTGGATACATTTGATCGTCCAAGGAGTGGTCTCCAGACAGTCCGTTTGTCACTGTTATTTTAACGAGTTATTATTGAGGTAATTAGTTGGGTTAGGTAAACGGAACTCTAATAATAGCTGAAGAGACTGATGACAGATCCTATATACTAAGATTTGTCGGCACTGCTTTGATCGCTGTTATAGTTTAAGCAGTCTTTTCACACAGGGTATTTACGGAAGTGTGACAATTCACTTTGTGGCTCGCACTTATACTTTCTTAGAAAGAACACTGCCCCCTACGAGATAATGACTAAAGTCTAGGATATCTTGCTGAAATTATGGGGTCGTCATCGAATTGTTCATAATCGAGAAATAATCTGAATGAAAAGCCGTATGCAGCGCAGTGGATAATCCAGTCAACGAATTCGCCTCGTTTTCCATCGGTGCACACTTGTGAGACAGGCTTAGGCCACTAGAAATAGCCGTTCCTTGGCCTCTTTCAATGACAGTGGTACCCAGTTTCCGTTTGCGAGAAGGCCCCCAGCTCAGTTAGAATAATGCAGGTGCACTACTTTTTATTTAGTCCAGCTGAAAGATTGTCAGCTGTCTGTAGCACAGAGTCTCTGCAGCTTTTTGTCTCAGGTACGCTCTGCTCCATGCGCCAGATTATAGTGTTGTCAACACAGAAACAGTATGGAGTTGAAGAGATGTGGAATTTGAAGCATAGATAAAAACATACGTTTTGGTACAGAGCCCTGCGACACACCATTAGTTGCACGGTGCCAGTCAGAAAGTACGTTGTCGAATTTAACTATACACTGGTGGGAGCTACAGCATTGATAAGCCGAATTGTTAAACTGGCGGATTGTCCAAGCCGGACAAAGGTCTTAAGTCCATCGACCGCTTTCCTCCACTCTTCACAAACAACATGGATATGAATTAGTAAACTACCGCTAGAGACATATAGCTGTAGTAGTAGGTTAACATTATCGAAGCGTAAGAAAAAAAA
>LUCH01005577.1:30889-43317 GCA_013368495.1 Paragonimus heterotremus | reverse complement strand
GAACACAATTAGAAATCAAACGGCGATAAAAATTTACTAAACCATCGAAATGGCGCAGTCGTTTGAACGATGTAGGCTTTGAGTAGTCAGTCTATTATTGCCTACACTTTGTCGCGGAGATGTTCAATCCTATTCGTGGATAAACTGTGATCTAAAAAGTTACACGGGGCGTCCCAAACGAGCGCTTAGCTAGGTGTACTGTCACACCATGGGGCACAGACTTAGAAGGTTAGGCCATGTACTAAGGATGCCAGCTAGTCGTCTGCCACACCGAGCACTGTTTGCCGACGCTATGGCCGATTGGCCTAAGGTGCGAGGTAGACAGCTGGTGACCTGGCGTAGATAAATGAAACTGTTCACGAAGAGGTTGGTCACTGTAGATCGGGTTCGTCTGCCAGGCTGGGACCATGGCGACTCGCACAGTCAGTGACTTGAGACATTAGGTGAGATGGCGGCTAACCGAACTCAGTGTCGTGAATGTTGTCGTTGCTTGTCCGAGTTGTCTGTGAAGTGAATGCACTTAATGACGCGGGGCAATGAAAGCCATAAGGAAGCTGTCTTGCTGATAACGCCTTGCTTTCACTTACAGCTCGGTTGTTTGTTTCCAAGGTGTAGGCTCCTTGATGTTGTATGTTTGAATGTAGACGTAGCTGTTTTTAGTGACTAGGTCCCCTCCCCTTTCCCTTCTCTCTTCCTAAACAGGGTTTGTTTCCTCTTCGTGGTTGTGTGGCAGTTAAGCGTCAGTGTGTGCCACTGATTTATTATTGTCTGTGATGATGACACCATGGTGCGACAAACGGGCGAACAATGAAGGCAGATGTGCACAATGTTTTAAATGTGATGAGCTAGTGACCAAGATATCATCCAAGTATGGATAAACACCATCCAGTCCACAACATGCTTCTTGAATAAAAGTTGGAAAGTCTGAACAGCGATTCTCAGACCAAATGGTGTGCGTAAAAATGCGAAAAGTCCGAACGGTGTTATGATTACTGTCTTCGAGATATCTTCGGGGGTTACAAGATTCTGGTTGTAAGCGCGCACTAGGTCGATTTTAGTGAATATTTGCTTTCCTGATAGGTTTGCCATCAACTCTTGAATGTGAGGAATTGGATACCTATTGGAATTGGTTGCGTTGTTCAGTGGCCGATAGTGTCGCCACATAGACATCAGTCATTATCAGTGGTTTTTCTTAATCAGGAGCCAAGCTACGTAAATTACTTCGAACTGGCAGCCTTCATGTGACAATGAGATACGCGACATCAGTTGTCACGGCCGGTACTTCGTTAGCGCGTCAGACCAGGTGAGAAAATTCGGATGGGAGTTTCTCATAAAGCTCGTGTTTATTTGACGGTTTGCCCCGAGTATTGAGTTTTGTCGAAGTATCAATCAAACGTAACCGATGTGCGTCGACCAGCAGATCGAAATGTCGGAGAAAATCAATACCATAAATAGGGAGAGAAATATCAGCCACAGAGAAAACCCAGCGAAAATCACGTCGAAGACAGGTTTAGACTCAGCAGTCGACGACCGAAGGTTCTAATGGGCGTGCCAATTGCAGCTCGGATCATAGTGCCAGTTTCTTATCGTGAGTCCGTTGCCGAAGGCGGGATGAAATTAACCTGCGCTCTCCTATCGATTAAGAAGTTCATCTTGGGGGTAAAATCCTTCAGAAAGAAAAGGCGACTGTCGTTTGACTGGACTGTAACGATCGTCGTTGTAACACATCACCGTTAGTTTAGACGTTTATTACCACGACGGCTACATGGTGATCGGCATCGTCTAGCGTTTTCACCGCACATCTCATGGTACCAACAAATAGCGTTAGTCTTTTGCTTGGGCGGTGATCGGGCACGCGTTGGAGGAATTCTGGATGGTGACCTAGTAGGCCCAATAGTCACATAAAGATCCACTAGTTCACGTCACAATTGAACTTTCTCGGCGTTTGGTTCCAAACGGCGTGTGCTGACGACGTTCAAGTACTTTGCGCAGAACTGCTATTTCGGCGTCCTTCGTGGCCAACAAACTATCCACAACACTGTTGTGGGTAACTACTTATCCAACTAATGGCGACGGCGCCGTGCCTCAACAACGTAAAATGAGACTGTTAAGAAATTTGAATGTAACAGACACTAGGCTGATGGCTTTGTGGTTGCCATAGAGACTTCCGGCCTTCTGTTTGAAAACGGGAATTACCGTTGATAAGCACCAATCACGAGGCACCTCTTCAGTCTCCCAAATCGTCTGGAGGAGTTTTGTCAGTTCGGATAACAACCTCTCCCCGCTGTCTTTGAAAAGAACGGGAGAGAGGTCTGGTCCAGATGCTTTACTAAACCTCAATAGCTCCAGGACCACTTCTGCTTCCGATGGAGAGGCGTCTGGAACGCAATAACTGTTCGTTTGTTGAGCATTATTGCAACAACGAGCATAGCAGACAGCTGAATTGATCTGGTAGTGATCGCTGGTGCACTGGACAACGATCCGGAGACAGAACAACTCCATCGGTCCAGTTCCCTTAGGCTACAAGGCGTCTCCGTGAATTCGTCCATAGGGATGATTATTTGTGACATTTCACAAAGCATCCCTTGCCCAGTTATTCTCTTAGCTTTCCGCTGTCGAATTTTCCGCATGTTGCACAACATGTCTCATCCATGTATACGCTCAGCAGTGAAAATGGTCACCGAGCGCTTTGTCTGGTGCAATGTCATTCACGACATCCGTACATGGGCCAAAGGGTGTATACACTGCCAATGGCCTAAAACTCATCGTCAAACGCGTTACCCAATGGTGATTCTTACAGCTTCTGATAAACGCTTCTATCATTTGCCTGTTGATTTGGTTGGACCCGTGCTCCCCTTCTCGAATGGGTTTACCCAAATCTTGACATGTATAGGCAGGTTTGCCTGTTGGCCAGAAGCTATACCAATTCCGAATTGCTCGTTGGGAACCGTCACACGCGCATTTTGGGAATGCCGGGTTGCCCAGTTTGGTTGCCCCACTGTAGTGACCACCGATCGCGGGTCACGTTTTGATTTAGCCTTCGCGTTACTTCTCATCACGCTAGGATGTAGTCGAATTCGCACAACAGCTCATCACCCGGCAGCCAACGGGTTAGCTGAACGTTTTCTTTGACAGTTGAAAAGTTTTCTGTCCGTTGGCAACAACCCTTCCTGATGCGAAATTCTGCCATTAGTCTTGTTAGGTATCCGTAATAGGCTGAAGGCCGACCTGCATACCACCCCTGCTCGGTTAATCTGTCGGTTCTCCTTACGTTTACCCTGAGAAATGGCTGTCCCACGCGCAACAGCACCGATCAACTTCGTGGATTACGGTGAGCGGTTGATCCAACATATGAGACGACTCCGACCGACCCCACCAAGGTAACAGACGATGCCAGTTACGTAGATCTTCGTTTATCAATTTGTTCTCACGTCTGGGTTCGTGTGGCTACTCGTCAACGACGTTTACACTCGCCGTATACAGGTCCGTTCTGTGTACTCATGCGCAGTGACAAGACTTTCGTGTTGGAGCGCAATGGTAAGCCCCAGGTTATCTTTGTTGATAGACTGAAGTTTGCGTTTACAGAGGTACCTGATGTGGAAACTGATTCGCAAACAGCAACATCCTCGACGACTAATACATTTCCTAACGTTTATACGGATTTGGATTCAGTTGCGACTCCGCCATCCTCGACGGAGCCAAGTCCTCCAGAACAGACGTGGTCGAGAGTTGCCGAGGTCAGTGCCATTCGCAGACTACATGGGTGTCCGTCGTACCTAGTTTTTTGTTGTTATTAAACCTTCTCACACAATTAGTTTTAGATGGCTTTACCTACAGCGGGTTCAATCAACAAGATGTTTTTTTTTGAGAAAAGAAAAAGCCTTACTCTTTTAGACAAAATAGAAGCAGAAACCCATTGAGGTTATCGTTTTCCACCAATGAGCACTGCATATTCTAGATACTGCGAATTACTTATTCATCGTCATGTGTATGGAATGCTAAGACCGCACATCGCGAGAGGACGTTGGAAAATTTGAAATTCAGCGAGGACCACCCATTGTGTTGCCGCCACAAATCTGTGATGTAGAACCCTGGTCAATAGATTTGGAAGTACCCCCTGAAACTGAGATTCGCAATTGCCTTTCGGCTTTCAGTCGTAATAGTTCGGTTAGTTCAGATGATCTCTTGCCGGCACGTGGAGGAGTGTTAGTAGAGACTTCGACTCGGTTGTTTCAACTTGTGTGGACGACGGAGATCATCCCTCCGTACTGGGCTCACGCGATAATAGCTCCCATATTCAAGAAGGGAGCCCAGGGCTCGTGCGAGAACAATGGGGAATTGGTTTGATACTAGTCATTTCAAAGGTTCTGGCATCCATTATACTTCGTCGACTCACTGAAGTTCGTGAGGTGAATATTAGAGAAGAGCAGGCAAGGTTTCGCCCTGGGCGGGGTTGTATAGATCACATTTTAACCCTCCGTCAGATTATGGAGCAGCTTCATGTGTACCGTCGGCCAACAATCACCGTATTCCTCGACTGTAAAAGTGCGTTCGATTCGGTGGATCGATCAACACTTTTGGAGTCGCTTAAACGCAAGGATGTACCGACTATGTGAATATACTGTCGGCGCTTTATTCCCATGCTTCAGCTCAGGTTAGGGTTTACGGTGAACTGCCTGACAGTTTCAACACTATGAGCGGCGTACGTTGAGGCTGTCCCTTTTCAATATTTTTGTTCAGTTTCGTCATGTATGAAATAATGGAGGACTGTCCGCGGCACACAAATGATGCCGGTGTGGATCCCCTACCTGGTGAAAGACTGACTGATCTTGATTATGCTGACGATAATGTGTTGCTATTTAACAAATTTCAAGCTACACAAACAACGCTAAACACTATTTCGCGTTCTGCTAAGTACTTTGGAATGTGTTTTACAGCCTCGAAATGCAAAGTACTTCTGCAGGATTACTGTGATTACGTAGATTTAATGTTAGATAATGAAGCCGTGGAAGTTGTTGACCGGTTTGTATATCTGGGAAGCTACATCAGCGGGGGCGTCGGCGGCGGAGGTGTAGGGAATGAAATAGAGACGCGTATTTCTAAGGCTAGGGCGGTGTTTACTAATCTGAGGCAATTATGGCGACAGAAAGGTTTCTCTTTGAGGATTAAGGGTTGCGTATATCAGACGACAATGAGGGCTGTGTTACTTTACGGCAGCGAAAACTGGCCGCTTAGGGTAGAGGACGTGAACTGTCTTCAGGTATTCGACCACCTATGTTTGCTTTCCCTCCCTTTTTTTCTCTTCTTTCTTCCCATATAGGTTTTCCTTCGTGATTGTTTGGCACTTAAGCATCGATGTGATCCACTGATGTATTGCTCTCTATGATGATGATGACGCTCTTTTATATGTTGTGGCGTTGTCTCTGTTGCGTGAAACCAGTCAGATGTTGAGTGATTTACCATTGTGACTAATCTTTATCTTCTTCGTGAAAGCCAACAGCACCTCAGGGTTTATCGGTGATGTATGACCGTTATTTAACAATGAAGGAAAAAGACCCAGTCACTAAAAGCAACTGTCTGTATTCACACATTCAACATCAAATTACCTACGCCTTGTGAAGAAACACCGATCTGTGAGTGAAAGTAAGATGTTATCAACAAGACAGTTCCCTTTGGACTTTCACTGCCGCACGTCGTTATATGCATTTATTTCGCTGACAACTCGGCCAAACAACAAAAACATTCACCATCTCACCCACCGTCTCCAGCCACCGACGGTCAGTCGAGGGGCCTCTCTAACTGAAGAGACAAACCCGGTCTACAGTGGTCAACTCCTTGGTGAACGACTTCGTTTCCCTACGCCAGCTCATCATCCGTCAGTCAGTGAGTTGCAGGAAAGAGTGCACAGCGTGGCAGATGACTGGTTGTCATCTTATATGTATGGTCTAAACATCTCATTCTTCCCGAACTGAAAAAGATCGAAGGAACCCAGTTTCTACTCGCTACCAAATACCCTTTTCCCAATCTGTTCATTCCTTACCTGTTGGTGCTACCCTGTCCCGTTGATCAAACACGGACATTGTTGATCAAACGGAGTTCGATGATCAAACCTCTGAAAACTATTCGAGTTTTTCTGCTCTAAGCGTCCATGTTTCGCAATCCTAAATTTAACACAACTCTCACAGTCGCCTCATTCGCGTGACCTTTAGATTTTAGAGTTCCGTTGCCATAGGAATTATGATGAATATCATAATTCTAGCAGTGATTGCAAAATGCTTGTGGTAGGTCCTCAACCCGCACGTTTCTAGGTCCCGGTTCTTATAGTTTACACCGTTTGTCACACCAGATGCAATACAGACAACTCGCACTAATGTTGTGAGTTAGTCCGAAGAAAAATGCTGTCACTTCTGTGTGCAGTCTGAGCTAGGGTGCTTCCTTTTGGGGATATTTTGTCTGTGCGTTTTATTCTATCAGGAAGGCGGTTCTTTTTTGTATCTTCTCAGTTCATTTATGTGAGTTTTGACGAATCTTTCTTACATTTACAGCGTGTGTGGAAATTTTCAATCACTGAAAGCTCTCCACACCATTACTTTTGATATGAGCCGAGGACTTCAGTTGGCTCATAGTCTGATCAGATCTGTCGATCCCTTGCTGAAATCCACAGTACTCATTTGTCATGGTCTCTTCGGGTCGAAGCAGAACTGGAAGACATTGTCTCATGCTATGCACAGAAATGGATGCGGATCCGTCGGTTTTATTTGCCTCACTTGGTCACATAATTTTCTCTTCCAGATTTGTACTGTTGACCTAAGAAACCATGGTCTGAGTCCACATTCGTTGGACATGAATCTGATCGCTATGGGGCATGATGTGATAAAAGTGGTAGACGATTTACAGCTGCAAGATGTATGCCTTGTCGGTCACAGCCTGGGTGGTAAAGCTGTTATGTGTGCCGCTTTGCTGGAGGCAATGCCACTTTTTTCTCTCTCTAATCGTTTATGCTTGTCCATAGCCACAGAAATTCACTCGTCTAATTGTGCTTGATGTATCCCCGGTGTATACTTCAAAAATACAGCATATCATGCCCTACGTACGACTGATGCACAACGCAGACCTATATCGCGCAGAACGTGAAAGTGATGGAACATTGAATGGTGTGCGACAGTGGCTGATGGATACGTGGGAAAGTGATGTTCCTGTGAGTTTTGATTTTTGCCACAAAGTTGTATTCTCAAGGTATACTGAGTTTGTGGGCAAGTTATCGATGCTCATCTGGTGTATTTCACTTCAGGCTAGAGTTCGCTGAGGATTGCAAGCTCATTAAGCACTAAAGGTCTCATGGATTACAACTTTATGCTTTCATTGACTGATCTTGACTATGCATGCTCTAGTGTTATTGTTTTCCAACTTTCAGACAATGCTGGTTACGTTATGCAATGTATCACGTTGTACCGAGTACCCCGGTATGCGTTTTATAGCTTTAAAATACGAAGATCCTTCACAAGACTTCAACAATCAATCTAGGTTTAGTATTAGAATGTATCAGCAGGCGTAAGTGTACAAGAAGTGATATGAAGACTCATGTTTGCAAGATGGTGGTGATCTTCGTCGATCTCAGTAACCGCTGGCGATAAATAAGTACCTGTCTGAAATTTAGAGAGTATCTGTATGAGATAATTTTGAAGGCAGTGTTATTTTTATGATGGCGGAATCTGTTCGCTCTGAATGGAGCTCTCAAACAGTCTTCTGGTATTCAGACATCGGTATCTGGTTTCAATTGTTTGCAGCAGATGAGCGACGAACAAGAGACGGTGAATCTGGGAAGTGAATTTATGGTAATGTATGTCAGGCAATTTCATTCACTCAGTCACTAAGGACGCATAAGTTTCTGTTGTAGCGGACAAGTGGGTATGCGCTAGACCCTCGTCCACTAACAATTAAATACGCCTTTCCTAAAGAGCAATCGTAACGTAGTCCCATCAAGCATCGAACTAGAAAACGCAGTGAGGTTCGAAAACAAACCGTACATTTCCAGCAGTGTTTGGAAATATGATAAGTAGTTAGTTCTAGCCTAGTCTGGGACCAACGGCAGCAACCAAGAGGAAAAAGAAGAGAAGCGCGAGATGGGCTATAGCCCACTCGACGGCGCTGAAAAGCGCGCCAAGCGAAAAGTGCGTGGAACCTTTGAGTGCGTTCAACAACGCTCGAATAGGTTCGGATTAAACGACCTTGAAGAATGAAATAATAGATAAGTCTTTAAGAAAGCGGCAAGCATTCACTGCGTGCAATTAGTTGCACGACTGAAGAAAGTGGCACTGAGTTCGTATCAGGCCTCCTATTGCAGGCGTACACAGAATCATGCGTACAGAACAGACAAGCAGGAAAACACGGTTGCAGCCGGGATCCTTAGAGAAGCCACACGATCGCCGGTCACTACACTGTGACGGGTCATGCGCTAAGAATGCAAAGCCTTGGTCTCTCACATCGAGCATTGCTTATTGATGTGATAGACCATGAGCGCAAGCTCCGAGGTGGATGAACGATGATTTGGAATGGGGAAATGCTGTCAACTGCCGACGGGTTATCCACTGCAGATCAATTTTGTCTTTCAGACTGTGACCCTCGTAACTTACAAAGTTGGTGGTTGGAAAGGTTAGTAGAGATGATGACTAATCCGGTTCATTTGAGTAGATGTCGTTGTTTGGCTGAGTTTCCGACGAGGTGAGCGTAATCAATGGTGTTTGTTAGCGAAAACCACATAAAAGCTGCCTCGTTGTTACCACCTTGTTCTCATCTTCAGCTTAATTGATTGTAAGGCTTAGACATCTCGACGCTAACTAATTGCATTTGTTACAGCGTCTCTGTATATCGAGCTTTCTACACTCTTGTTCATTCCAGGACCTATTTTTCCTCCCTTTCTAATGATTGTGCACCAGTTGAGCGTAGGTGTGAAAGATTGATGTATTGTTGTCGATGCTGTTGATGTTGATGATGACTAGGGTGCTCCTACGTGAATTCACACTTTTTGAAAAAACAAAGAGGATCATTTGTATTGCTCAACTCACTCGGTTCACTGTTGTAGTTTGTATACAAGGTGCGTCGCTTTCGTCAAGACCTGCTGCACTTTTACGGATCCACATTATGCACCCTGCCTGGATGAACAATTTGGTGTTGCTACTGATATTTCGGTATGTACAGTTTTACTCGGCCTTTGATGTGTACTAGTCATTTACCATTTTTATTCGATCCTATGTGTGACCTTCACTAGTTCCACTAACTCACATCTGTTGTGTTCGGTATGCAGACCAACAACGACTAGAAATTTGGCGACCGACTGGAATGCAGATGTGTTAGGTTTAAGGTTACCTTCACTGGGAGGACACGATTCTGAAGTCATGTTCTGACTATTTTTCATGGTTTCTGGGATAAGCAGAACATGCTTATTCGTACGTCTTTTGATCCCAAACAGAAGCTGACATTCTTATCCGCCTCTCGAGCAAGATGAAACTAGGTCCTGAAGTGATCATTCAGAAGACCGTTAGCGAATGTCAAAGTTTGGTCAACCTAAAACAGGATGTCATGATAGTCAAACAGCCGCCAACGCATTCCATGTCATTGGCTATCCAGTCGACACTGTCTTGTTACCCACATCTTGTTACATCGTTTTCAAACAACTCTGAGCGATCTTCTAAATCTCTGACTTCTTTTAGTTAGTGCATAGACTAGTAGTGTTCAGTTCTTAATCACAACTGTTAGAAACACAAAGGCCTAAGCTACACAAAAGACAACTGCCGTTCAGACAGATATGTAGTGCCGCAGCCTTGGTCAAAGGTTCTTGGCCTGTAGCTCGATGCAACCCAGTTTTCGCTGCAGTCTCGGTCGGTTATACCTCCTTGCCGAAGTGTATCAGTAGCATCCCACCTGAGCCGCAGCTAGACGCTGTCCATAACACCGTTGTTTCGAGGTAAACGTCTAGTGAAGTGGACTGATCTATCCTGAACCTGACTACCCACATTACTTGCAATACATCGTGTAGCACCCTTAGGTTACTGCTGGTGGCTTACTTCTCACGAGCATTTGCTACTTCGTATGTCATCTGGAGCTAACCTTGCTTGGGTTTGATTAGATTGGTGATCCGAATTTCTTAAGACACCAATCAGTCACTGGAGCATTATTGAAACTTCTAATGATCATAGACAAGCGGATACTTTTTCACACGTGATTTTGCTTTCATATATCTGGTCCGGAAGCGGTCGTTGTTGCAGTGGTATCAGTCACAACCCAAGTCATTCATTTATTCTCAGACGTTATCTGAACGTCCCCGGTCACCGCCTTGGTGGTCGTCGGCAGGGTATACCGGAGCCAAACATGACGAAAGATGCTGTTACACAGCCGCACATACTGACTGAAAAAACGACTTGTCTGGTGGCTTGGCACAATTCCACAGGAGACTTTTCATGCTTCCGACTGTCAGTAGCTGTGTGCCATACAGGAAGTGATTCGTCATTCACGCGTAGCTTCAGTTCCGAGGGTTTTATCATCTTCATATGAGAAACCCGAACACCAGCCGAATGAAGGCATTAGCTTAGGGTTACGTCCGCTGGTCAGGTACACAGACGAGCAGTTTGAGCGACTGCTGCGGTCCGTTTGTGGATTTACCTTGGTTTCCGAGACGCCTCCAAAAAGACGTCACTCAAGTCTTGATCTTGTACGGCATCTGGACTTCGTTGACCCTCTTACAGTCTAGAACTTCTGTGTTGCCGGT
The DNA here is from genome assembly GCA_013368495.1 of Paragonimus heterotremus. Classification (NCBI taxonomy): domain Eukaryota; kingdom Metazoa; phylum Platyhelminthes; class Trematoda; order Plagiorchiida; family Troglotrematidae; genus Paragonimus; species Paragonimus heterotremus. Next base: position 32,552 of record LUCH01005577.1, on the reverse strand, counting down.
GCCTCCAGCAAATTGACGGAGGCCGTTGTAATGTCGGCCATTGCCATTTAACGCGAATATTCGATTGATTTAGGTGTTTGAAAACCGCATTCACTAGCCATAACAACCAGTTCACATTATCTGCGTTTGTATAATCTAGCAAGTGCAACACCATCGATCACATATGGTCATCGTCTTTCTATCCACAATAAAATAGCTAGACAGAGCGTGTCGTGAACACATCCAAACACACCATTCTTTTGGTACCGGCTGATAGAACGACCGCAGAAGTGTCGGAATCATTTTGGTTACGTCACCACGTAACCTCAAATCTGTTAGCTCAAGGCGGCATATCGCTTGCCAAAGCCATGAATTGACGGAAAGTCCGTTTACCATATAACTGTACGTCATCGCACCGAGAGCCCGCAATCAAGCAGTGGTACTCGACTACATCCAACGGTGTGGATCCATACTTCAGCGGTTCAACGTCGTTTGGACAGTCAATCGTACGTCAGAATGATTGAAACCATACTGTTGAACATGGTTGCCGGCATCCGAAACGAATTAGCCTGACCGGAGCCAAAGGACGCTTGCGCTTTAACCTATTAACCGAAGTGGCTTGCGTTGCATCACTTGCGGTTCCACTCACACACCACGTATTCGGTGTAAACCCGAAGAAATAAGACCTGTAGGTGTGTGAGTGAGGCCTTTTTGCTTAGTCGGCCAATGCTGGTTAACCAATTGAATGGCTAGCACGAAACGCAAACCCTTATCTCTCGCAAACTAAACAAAGAGACTGCAATAACAAGATATATACTGAGAAAAAGGATATGTAAAACGTAATGAAAGAAACATTTCAGTACATGAATGGATGTTACTACATTCCAGAGAGGATAAGAGTGAAGAAGAGAATTCAGATTGGACTACGAAAACAACAGACAAACGATTCAGCATACAGCACACCAACAGAGTTCAAGAAAAGAATAAGTAGAAAACCGCAGACACCCAAGTTTCTAAAAACAGGAGCAGATTAGTTCCCAAACGACCGTACCCTTGGTCAATACAATTAGTAGCAAAAATAGAAGGGATATACTGATACGACGGTGCACTATGAGTACTCTGGTGACCTACTAATCCCAAACGGCCAGCACATTCGCGGCCGCACACATCGCAACGCCATATAGTCGGCCTATGGTACCGATGGTTCCTTTGGGTTCCGCGCGCTTTTGTTCTCGGTCGCTCAATAACTGCTCGTTGAACTCGCGGACGCCTGTTCGGATTGCATTCTTCCAAGCAGTCCGGTTCAATGGTAAGTCTTCCTAACATCTAAAATCACTTTTACAACGTGAAAGACTTACCTGCACAACATCGTGGTATCTCCGCTTTTCACCACCAGGATTTCGCTTACCTGATCTCGGTTGTCCATACAGGAGCTGCTTCGGAATACGGTCATCGCCCCATCCGACGGACGTGACCTGGCCAACGAAGCTGGTTCAACATCAGCAGGGCTTCCATCCCGTTCATGTTTGCTCGCCGCGGTACCTCAGTGTTCGGAACTATGTCCGATCACCGAATACCCAAGATGCGTCTTAGACATTGCAAATGAAAGCGGTTCAGATAGCGCACGTTCCACTGATACAATATCTACGTTTCACTGTTGTACAACAGTATAGACAGCATCGTT
>LUCH01005576.1:0-14068 GCA_013368495.1 Paragonimus heterotremus | reverse complement strand
TAAAATGGACTCAATGTTTCAAATCTCCACATTTCCGATAAAGTTACGTTGATTTTTAAACTACTTATAGATAATTTAGTAGAGGGTTAAACTATCACAAAACACTAGAACGGACTGATTTAATTTGAAGTGTTTAAGGCAGCTGTATTTTTGAAATAGATTTGTGGGTCTACCGACGCTTCCAATTCACCAGTGCTTAGTACCTCACATGTACCGCATGAAAGTAACGTGACCAAGCTGATAAAAATGTTGAGGAATTTCCTCGTAGTCTGTGTTTGCTTACACAGGCGATATGTGATAACAGCCATTATAATTCCAGACCCTAACTTCGCTTAATGCTACGAACACACGGGCTATGACTAAGTGACCGTTTCATTAAACAACCAGATCTTTATTGAGTATAATCGAGCTTCGACCTCACTTTCAGTTCAGTGGCGTATTGTAATGCAACGAGAGGATGTGTATTGAAGAAAAGATAGTCTTTTATCTGGTTGTAACTGTAATCGATTAAAAAATGAAATATTTCTTCGTTATTTCTAATTTATGAGAACTCATACTTTTGGCGATTAAAAAGAGAAAGAAAATTTGTTGTTTTTCCCTCACAGCGATCTGCAAGAAGGGATGCATCCATGGTGTTTGCGAGAAGCCTGGCTTTTGCAGGTGAGTATTTTGTTGTTTCAGTTTTTCTTTAAACATGACAGTTTGGGGTTGACTCCAGTAACTCAGTAGAAGTAATTTTGTAATATACATAACGGGTTCAAAAGTAAGGAGAAAACGTATACAACAGACATCACATATCCAAACACTGTTACAATTTGACTGTTCAAGCAGGTGTTGTGTGTTTAGAAGCGACTGTTTGTGGACGTATAGCTGTCATCTAAGTGGCAGCGACCATTTAAACTGAAAATTCAGCTTTGTTATGTTCTCGACCTACAGCGGATATAAAGCCGGTGTATGCACGTGTAAAGTTGCAACGATAGGGAGGCAGGTATAAACTGTGTCGTCGTCTGTCTAGTTTATTTATAAAAGTATTCATTAAGAATAATCAAAATTTCCATCATTTCGAAGGAGTTGATTAGCGTGCAATCAGGTGACCGTTAGAAACAAGTAAGATTGTGTATTACTTTGCTATATGACACATCGGAGCTGTTCTGGCCTGACAAGACTCCAAAAATTACCTACTTATTTTTCTTTCGTACGCTTCTGTCAGTTGTATGGACGGATGGGAAGGATCAACTTGCAATGAGTGTGTTTCCTTGCCAGGCTGTATTCACGGACAGTGCAAATTCAACATGAATTTAGCAGACTGGGAACCATACACGTGCCAGTGCTCACCCGGTTGGGGTGGAATGCTCTGCAATATCGGTAAGCTATCTCCAACTACCCGGTAAATTACACAATTGATTGAGCAATCGCTCGTTCCGGTAGCCAAATAATCCAAAAGTTTATAACTTTGCTATCCAGGAAGTTAAACTTGTCTCGAAAATTAATTGGTTTATGATACACCTATTAAATACTACAGCCGGTCGGAAAATTCATCAGCAGACACTTATTGAATTAGTCGATTTAACAAGGGGTTTAACAATGAAGACATCAACCAATATCATCGGTTACCGGAGAACTAATACTTATCGGATAAATACTTGAACTATAGATCAGTTACTAACCAACAAGTAAATCCACCAACTGTTCGGCAGACAAATCAGTAGATCAACTAATCGTCCAACAATTTGAGTAAAGATGTTACCGGCTTTCAATTGTCATTTTCTCCGTTAACAGACTCAGTAGAGAGTAACTGAAAAAATGATAAATTTTAGGTCTAAACAGACAACCATCTGATGACAGGTAATGAACTGACCAAAGAACAAAAAACTAACGAAGGGATGAACAAATGAATGAGGTAGGGCAGCACCATGCTTAGTTGTGCGTCAACTGGAACCGAAGATAGTGAGACTTAAGACAGCGGATGTGTCGGCCAACGAAGTAATGTGGCAATTAAAATGGCAATATGTTGAGTAATTACTGAATAGGTAAAAGAACGTGTTTACTTATAAATTCGGTTTCCGGTTCATCAGATCAGCAGATTCTCTTTAACTCAACATCACATTCAGCAGGCAATCTACCCTCACCTAATCAATTAGCAGCACTGTTTAGCGTAGAGATCACAAAGTTTCTGGGATCCTAATATAGACGGCTCATTAGAACTCCACCGTCAAGTGTTCCCAGATAGTCTTTGGATGATACACTCAGTTCCTCAATTGTGCAGAGCAATCTCCCCCTATAATAACACGGAGATTTATGAAATGACAGATTTCGCCGTATTCGGCATTTACGTTTGAGTGGACTAATTGTTGAATAGATGCTGATGTCAAATTACTTCATAGTAGAATGTTTCTTCGAGATGAGCAGTAAGAGAGTGAACTGTTTGACAATTTGTATACATGTCAACCGATGGAGGATTACACGTTCAGTAGAACTTACATATTAGTAACAGAAATATAGTTTATAACTACTATTTCCAGCACGTGAAAAAGTACGCGGTGGTCCCCGAGACATGACATTTGATAGTTGAAACAATTATATTATGCTGAGTGTCTGTTCCTTTTCATATAACTTTGAATTAAATTAACGTTATATCAAGCTTAGATGAAATGGTACAAATAATACAACTAGTAAACATATGTCAAACACGCTACTTTACGCTGTATCGGAAAACAGCGTTCGCACTTATTTCAGTTGAAATCGCAACAAGTCAATGATTTCTGTGATTTCAACTTGGAGAGAAGTCCTAGTCGAGGGGGTCATCGATTGGAGTTAACAGACAGTAACTGTGTCTCGATTTCGAGACGATCGGGCAACCTGATCATTACTCACAAGCGAAAGTGGTTGTGTGCTCACATATGATAATTCGGTCGTGCCTAATGTGAGGTCAATGGCGCAGTGGTAAACACGATTGCTTCATAAACAGCGTGTCCGTGGTTCAAGTCCCGGCAGTGGCGATCATATGCACTATTGATGAGCTCTAATGAGAGCGAAACTCGAGTCTAGTTCTTCTGCTTTTCGAAAGGAGCCGACTAGAAAGTCTATGGGAATGCGACAGCTGCGATCAATTGTGGGTGATGCTCAATCTATATGAAGTAATCAATTTGACAACAGATTTACCCATCAACCAGTCAGAAAATTCGGCTGTTCAAATTATTTTTTTCAAGGATATGAAAGGAAACTGACTCCCATATTATGGTAATCATCCGGTTTATTAGGAGCTGCAAAAGGGCAGATCAATTCCTTCGATCATGGGATGTCACGATATGAAAGTGAACAGCATGAAGTTTACACAACTAATGTAAATCCTCCCCAAGTACAACGTTCTACTGATTATCTTATGTTACATTAACAGTTTGAAGAGCTTTCCAATCCGCTTGTTTATTGACCTGATCCATTGTGTATGAATGAATATGGCATGTACAGCTCTTGCGGAAGCAACAATTGAGACAAAGTGTGATGAATCTGTCATTTCGATAATTCGATTACCTGGTGAGCATAATTATATGGGGTAATACAAAGGAATTGAGATGTCTAGCTGACCAAAATCAAAATCGTAAAAGTTACACTTATTATTACAAATAAAACTATATAATTCACTGTTTCGGACATGGCATATGTTCGAGTCCCGTACCCGAGGTCAGCTTTTTGTGTGGATTCGGGTGAGTAAAGAGTAGGAACTGCTGGAGGTCAGGGGGAGTTGCAAGGCCTGAAGGAATTGCGTTGTGAACAAACAACTAGGTTACGTAATTCGACTGCGATCTGTTCGGTCGTTGTTAAACTGGGCCGCTTTGCAGTCTCGGGGTGCTTAATTAGAACGTGGCGTAGGACCAGAACTACTTTCAACACATCTGTGTGGTGGTTGTTCACGCTAAGGTGTGATGCAACTACGTTTGTGGTTGATTTTACGACTCCGGTTTAGACTCAGGTTGGGTGATACTTTTTTATCCGTTTCTAATCAGTGTTTTGAAAGCATTAGAAACAAGATAGTTTTCACACGTTTTTTTCTTATTACTAAACCGAGCGTTTGAAAAGGTGGCTAGTTTTTCGACGATACGGCATCAACAAGTGGCTGTATAACAACAGCAAGAGAAAGAATACACAAGCATTTACTGGTCCGTGACAGACAATCTGTCTTTAAGACTACATATATCCATAAGTCTAGATGTAAACCAGCTTCTTGATGATGCCGAAAGGAAAGTATGACTTTAGTGGCTATTGTTAACTTCGGTTTACCTGTTCACCGATCATTTCTTCTTTGAACAGGAGTTAGGTGAATCCAGATTTTGTTTCGGCATCAGGAATAAGGACATTAGTGGAGGTGACAATAATGCTTCGTGCGACTAACTCTGTCTGAGTAGCCGTTTTTTGTGGAGTCTTAGTGAGAAAATTAAGTCCGACCTCCAAGCGGACTTTTCTGTTGGTGACGGCGAACTAGGTTCCATCTTTATTGAACAGGAACAAATCTATTGCTAAACATGAGGGAACGATAGAATTTGATCGAGACGTGGTGTGATACTCGGAATTAGGGACTTCGAATAGCCCTAGAAATCGTAATCGAATTGAAACCTCTCACACAAGTACTAAGAAAACATCGCACTGTTTGTAGTAAGCAGTTCGTAATCATGTGACAAGAAGCCGAATTTATGGATGTACGAAAGTATTAAAGTAATCACAGTCTGTCATTGGCTGGTAGTATTAACACATACAAGATCACAAACTGAACGTTAATTGGTGCAATACAGAACAAAGAAATAGGCGAATAACAGAAGGCGTAACGTTGAGATTGTTCGTCCAATCATAGTGTAGCACCTTCGACGCGAAGTATGAGTTGGTCCGTTGTTAGAACTCCTATTGTGTCGGGGTTTGGATAAGCGGTGAATCGAGCAGATTTTCACCACACGTGGACAAGACTTATTGCAGAGAAAGTGGATAATTGGGCTATAGGTAATTGATGGCTGGATTGAGTCATCGTGTCAGACTCGTCCGTTAATTTAACCGTGCAAAATAATTATCGACGGCCGATTTGAGGTCAGGGTAGGCGCAACTCTTGAAGAAACCCTCTTCAGTGACAATAGTGACGGAGACACAATTGTGAAAACTCTGTGTTGACGATAAATTTGGATCAGTGACAAAGCTGCCGGCCCAGATACAGCAATGGTTCTAGCAACTAAGCTACTGAGACATCATTTTCGTAGGAATTCTGACCGACTTGACTTTATGGCTCTTTGACACAACTGCGCCCAACTCGAGACGAATGATCGAAAAACCATGTTCACTTCTATGTTTTACTTCAGTTATCATAATGCGCTTCTTAAAACGTCATATTATCATATTTGGCACTTCAACTCTATTTCCATTCCACGTCATGCAACTGATCAATCATTCGATGTACGTATGCTTCAAGCTTAACACAATCTTAGCCAGTTGTTTTTTCGAGTTTTTCATTGAAATGTTTTGTATTTACAATTGAGTCCTTAGAGCATCTATTAAGTTGACGTGGAATTCCTTGTAAAGTTCTTCTCACCAATTCTAAATTTACGAAGGTTCTGTGAGTAATATCCTGTAAGACAGTTCCCAACATATTAATTCCGAACTTTCCGATATATTTCGACATATTCAACCAGGTCCAGGTAGAAACATGTGCTTGTAATCTACCGGCTTAACTGTTATTGTGGTACTCCTCACTTGGTCAAACTTTCATCCAGATTTGGATTTGTTATTTCCGAAGTAACCACGGAACCGAAGCAATAGTTCTTTTCGAATGAAACTGATCGTAGCCGTTCGCTAAATTGTTCATGGTTATTATTGTATTATGAATTATTGGGTGACTCGAACGCATTTAGTTCATTGTCTTTCGTTTCCTGCAGACGTATACGACCACCTGAGTGTTCACTTTTACATAAACATAGAGTACTTTAGTGATTTGATTTAAATTATCTGTTCATAGTACAAAGCATTCATTCAAAATTTCCGTTCAATTGAACACATGTTCAAGTAGTTAAGTCGTCAACAGCCTGCTTTATAAACGTGCGATCGAGTATAATATTGTACTCGGTCCACGAAATGGCTTATTCTGTCTGTCCGTCCTGTGTGTTTTTATGAAAGAGGGTATAGCAATTAACCTGCTCATGTAGGCCACAGCGACTTATTATTGGTTCACCAAAAAATGGTACCTGATAAGTTTCCGAGTCAAGTACCAAACTTCGTCATAAATAAAATTATACACTGATGTTCTGAGGGGCAATTTGTTATCGTGAGCACCTTACGTGTATAAAGTAGCAAACAATCTGTATATTTACTCATTTCTTCCGTCTATTTCACCCAGATACCCAATATTGTGCTCGCCATCCGATGATTTGCCAAAACGGTGGCAAATGTCTCAACTCAACAGATCCATTTGGCTCGCTACCTTCATATACTTGTGCATGCGCTCTCGGATTCCGTGGTACACACTGTGAGCACCAAATCCGTAACTGTGATTATCATGGTTGTAGTGGGATCGGAACATGTCAAGTGAGTTTACATATCGTCTGCCCTCAGTGTTTGTTTTTGAAACATATGGCCGGCATATATACTGTATTGGACTTGTAACTGCAGTAGTACACGACCGTGTCTACATACATTATGAAAAGTGAAGGTAGTCACTTAAGCGTAGACCGAGTTCATAGTTTGTATGTCAACTAATGCTTAGTTGGTCTGAGGTATGCCAACACAGGAAAAAACAACAGCGGAAGGTAGTAAAGTCTCTGATTGCGACGAATAACGGAATTTATCAAATAAAACAAATACGCTCTGGCACGAACAGGAATCGAAATCAATGGTGAAAATGTTATTTTAAATGTAAGTATTCAGTTCACCGTATACCTCATATTCAATAACAAGCGTACATACTTGTCTGCATATCTGTGAAAGGTATTATACTTTGAGTCTGTTTTCCAAACGTACCTTCTGTACAACTGGTTTTGTATGTTACCCATTGCGATCGGACTGAGAGTAAAAACCACCTTCATATAAAAATGTGTTACACTGTGAGTCATGCTGATTTAACTTCAATCGGGTTCACGCTGACCATATGTCGTGGTTCGAGTGGTACAGCTTATGTTGAACAACAAACCCTCGCATCAGATATTCATGATTATGACATGATTTCTGTTTGGTACATTTATGTGTTTTTAGAAACAATGCCACTTTTGAAGCAGCTATAGAACAATACTGGAAAGAAACATTAGGCCAAGAGAGAAAGACCCTAGTCTGTAATTACTTAATCCCCCCATGTCAGCGTTTAACAGAGAGCTAATGATGAAGTATTGGTTTATGTTGTGGATTTATTTGCGACTTCAACAGCTTCGATTAACAGTTATATGCCCATAAGGAATGGCTATTAAAGTCACAATGATTCATGCAACGTATAGGCCATTTCCGTTCAATGTTTAACAACCACACTAATCAAATACTTATGTTTTGGAACGACAGTAGGCAAGCATGGTAATTTCCTTTTGGAAGGAGTTGTCTGAGAAAATACTTTGGATGATTTAGAACATCTTGTAAATTTTAAACTAAGATGTATTCCAAGAAAAGTTGAACAAACTCTACTTGAATCATTGCAGGTATTCAGAACAAACAAGTGGATTGACAAAGACGCATGTTTTGAATGTAGTTGAGAAATTCCTGATTTGGACAAATCATTGTATGATTCATTGTGTAGACAGAGGTAAACCATCATGAGCGTTGTCCTGTAAGATAATAACCTTTTATTACATCTGTTTGTCTAATCACTCAGTCGCACAAATGCTTTGAGAACAGACTAGTCGTTAGGTGGAAGGTGCATATATGAACAGTTTAGACTTAAGAAACAACTGTGAAATGTCGTTATTTAATTTTTCCATAGCCATCCGGAGAATGTATCTGTCCGCCGGGTCACTACGGTTCCAGATGTCAGTTTAATCAGACCAACTGTAATCAGAATCCCTGCATCGGCCAGCACTCTATATGTGTACAGCAAACCGAAGCGACTTTGTCAGGAGGATTAACATCTCCTCCAATTGACCCGAATACACAGAACGCCACCGCTCATCCAAGATGGCAACATATCACCTTCGAATGCCATTGTGAACGTGGCCGATTCGGGGAAAACTGCGAATACGAGACAAACGTGTGCGACACAATGCAACCGTGTTTGAACGGTAAGCTTGAACTCCACCTAGGACAGATAATGCGATCGATGCCAAGGGTTAATCCTCAGCGAAATGTTTTTCTGTTTTTATCCTGTCGTATCACATCAAGATAGTATGAAATCCACTTCTACCAAATCCACCTGAGGTTATTATGAACAACAGTACAATCAAACCACGCATTGAAAAACTAGAACCGCCTCTATGGACCCCGGACAACCTGGGTGTTTGAATCAAGAGGGTGGAATTATACCAAGCAGGTAACACAGTGGAAACCGTCATCAAACACCGTCGCATTACACAATATCAACAAAAGAAGTACTGAGATGTATTCTCAATATGGTCGAGATGATTATAACAGACGAAAAAATGCTCATATCTCGCAGTATACCGTTTAATCAAACAAACATGAATGGGTGCACACATACACTTACATAACCAATCAATCCAAAGCGTCATATTTTGAAATGAGAGCACCCTGTCTCACAGTTATAAGAGTACTGAAAGCTTTGGTTTCACCTAAATTGATTAGCGCTTTGCATCGGGCCAATAAGTGACAGGTTTTAGTGTGGAAAAGTTTAGTAATAAACAGTTGGATGCAGCATTTAGCAACAGGTATGAGCAAAAGTGACCTCCACACATTTATAGCCTTACACAAGATGATAGCATCTCTTGACTGGAAGTTTAGAAATTTGAATGAAGGACGAAATGGGTACCATCATTATCTCGTGAGGTAAGGATAACCAGATCTATTTCCTCCGAAAATGGAAGAACCGTAGCCATGTTTGCGTTTTACAAATGTTCAGAAGAATGTAACTGACGGATTTCGAGTGAGACCGCAGTTTGACAGTGAGCGCGATGGATCGTAGCAATACAAAAGGACGACGATTTAGAAAACCGAAAACCGTGAACGAATACGTTGCAATTCAGTGAGATTATTGAAGGAGACGAATCGACAGGAGGAGTTATACCCAGGCAAGAGAAACAGTAATACTCAATTTGTCTTGATTACATCCTTACCAATGAGGTTGGCAAGATTATCAAGCTAAATGTCGTAGCTCTACTTGGTTGCAATGATCATGGGATAATTGGATTCAGCTATCTACACAAGACTAGACAATAGATTCCTCAAAATACAGGTCGGGAGGCCTATTACAAGGCAACTTTCGCGAGAATAAAAGCACAACTTATTAAGGTTGTACGGCCTAGCTCCTTCCTTACACTCAACCTGGATGATCACCAGCAGCTGATTGTTGAGGACATCACCGATATCGTTAACAACCACGTTCCCGCAAAATATCCCCGGCTTAGTAGAACACAGAGACGCCCACGAAGTAGGACCAAATGTTTGATTATATTGAAGTGCCCGGCCTGGATTAAGTATCATCTAGAACAAACTGAAACTGCATTTATTCATACCACGGCTGCTGTCACAGAGGACCGACTTTACTATTAACGCGGTCCTGCTGAAAAGGTTAAGGTGAATCCTAAGCTTTTTTTTTACAGCAAAGTCGCAGCTCACACATCTTTAAGTTTGGCATTTCGCAATTGAAAACTTCTTGTGCATATACCAAAGCACACGCAGAGGCCGCCAGTGCTCTGAGTAGTGTACGTAATTGTGCAAATCATAACGAAATTCTGAACACATAAGTAGCAGCTTAACGGAAATGTCCTAAAGTTCAGTGTCACAAATCAGAATCAAATTAGAGAACCTATTAACCTACAAATCACCAGGCTCTGATCTGATATCTCAGGTCGCCTTGAAAAGCCATGCCACCGAATCAGAAGAACTGCTTACAGCACGCGTCAACTGATCGTCGGCAACCGGCCGTCACGTAAAAGCCTGAAAATAGTTCATAATCACAACTATCTTCAAAAGTGGGTGCAGAGATGACCTAACAAACTGTCGATCACCAGTGGTCCCTACAGTAATAGAGAGCTTATTAGATGAACCTTTCCGGGCCAACGTCGAAAATCTGCGACTCACCACCACGTGTGAACATGATCGTCGTAGGGGACACTCACCCATCACAGCAGAGAGACTGTTAGAATCTGTTCACATTGGAATTGAATTGCACGACTCTGTGGTCACGGCTGAAAGAGTTGAGATTTTCAGAATATCACTCGACTGGCACATAGGCAAGGGACGGCAAGCACTACAAGTTTCACAATCGTTACACCATCACAGTCTCACATGTGCCTGTCTGATTGAATGTTGTTCCAGTGTACGTTACTGAAATGATTGCAGCCAGTAGCTTTATTGAACTTTATTTAATTCTATTCACTTTTTCTGCACACACAACAAACTTTTTCACCAACCAAAACAGGGACAGGAAAGCACAAGCGAAGATAGTTCTCCCTCTTGTAACAACCTATGAACCTATATTCTAACACACGATAATAGCTTGTTTATTACTTTGTAACTTGCAAATAGTTTGCGCCTTCAAAAACAATTTGTGTGTGTGTATGTGTCACCCGAGGGTAGTCCACACGACAGATGAGAACTAGAGAGGATGTGTGACTGCCTTGGTCAACCACCTGAACATCCCTCAAGCTAGGAATGTTTATTAATGAAGTGTTAATGGATGATTTTTTTTGGATAGCTTTCTAGGCGGCAACCATTATGTTTAACAATTTAACGCCCATTCTAACCAATCGCAATATATTTTTTAACGGCTTCAAATCGTTTTAATTAGAGATTATTCAGTGAACGAAGTTTCCCGTGCCGGACTTTAACCCAGTCCCTACTGCGACACATATGTTTGAGTTGCTCGAAAATTCAGTTACAGCTGCAACCAACGACTTGGAAGAAGGATTCATTGAGCACAAGAATGTGTGCCCATGTCCTACAGGGACACAACAATAGGTTGTGTTCAATATGGTGTTTTAATCAATCAACCTGGGACACAAAACGAAGTCGGTGCGCATGTGCTCTTCTTCCATGCGAGCTAGTGCTGGCTGAATGCGATGAGGCTTACTAAGGAAGACAGTAACAAGCTAAAAATGATCCAAGATAGCTAACCATTACCTAAAGGGCAAACGGAGTGATTGCGCATTAACAGCCGACCTACACTGTTACCTTGGCGAGGTGGTCGGGCTCGTGTACGGTTTTGATCCGGCGGGCTATGCTGACTAGGACTCCGGTTCTTCCAGGTAGAATCTTGTCAGACAGGTCAAAAATGTGCAATCAGACGAAAAGCAGTTACATTCATAGGATTGAATTTCGCAATGCTGACAGCGTAGGAGTGCTTATGTGGTGAGGCACGATTCTATGGGCATACAGTAGAACTACTTTCATAGTTCCGGCACTGCTGTCTTCGTACCAGGAAGAAGAGGGTTTGAAAAGGTACCCTCAAACAAACAGCACTCCCATCGCCCAACGGTTGACCGTGACCACCGGCGTATTATCCAATACGGTCGAAAAACATTTGTTACCTCCCAAAAACCTGATGTAGCTTCGAGTACATCCACTGCGCGCAGCAGTGCTCAGAATCAGACATCAATGTCTTATTCACTGCGTCCTCGGGCTTGGCAAGCTCCTCACTACCAAGTGAGTCAGACTTTTGAATCATTGGCTCCGGGTGGGGTCCCCCAAGAAAACCCTATATCCTGTTGTCTCGCAGGTCAGACTTTTGAGTCAGAGATTCGGGGTGGGGTCCCTCCAGTTAACCCCGTTCCGCGGCATAAACGACCAAGAAGTATCAGAAGTTATCGTTCTCTCAACAGCCAACATAACCACAGAAAAAATATTAGATCTTTAGAAGCATGCCACTGGGGTAGTTGGGACTCGGATGGATCAGTTGTTAGAATAAATGTTATTGGTCTGGTAACACACCTGGCTGATAACAAGGTTTTGCAAGACGTAACAATCAGTAGATTGCTACGGCATGCGTCGCATACAAATCCCAGTGCAGAATTCGTATTGGCGCGTTTTGACACGGTTAAAAGGCGGTTGGATTCTAAAACTGTGGGCGCCACTCTGTAAATACAAACCATGAAGACAACGGAGAAAGGAAAGGTCAGGTGAATTTCATTGGAGAGGGAAGTGGGAGTATACGCACTGTACTTGTTTGACCAAATTACCGAGAACGTGAAGGAGCAGGCGAACGATACACGCCTCCAACAACTTACAACCTTCAACTACCCTGTTGTCTCGTAACGACAGTGTGAATCGTTCACAGACATAGTTCAAAACCTCTAAACGCACCCACAACAGTTAAGATCAGACAAACGCAGTCCGTCACGTGTACGATAACGGCAGTGATTACACAGCAGCCGGATGAAGTTGGTCATGAGTAAATGACCTATCAAGAAGCGACAAAACAAATGGAGGGTAAGTGTCAATAAGAAGCGAGAAATGTCTGGCTAGTCGAAACAACATTATCAATCATAGGGCCTTGGGAAAGGAGCTTAGTTCTAGCAATCTCACTTTTGTTTGCTCTCGCCATTAAGGCGGCTATGATTCAACAGAAATTGAGCACCGTCCATATTTGAATGTAAATGTTGCATTCCGACGGATAATTTGACCAACCCCATATAGACAAAAGCACTAACCTCGAGATTCGTACCTGTTGGTGCATACTAGTCCCAAGAACAGGATGTAAAATGTGGTCCACGTTTTTGGGAGACGATCGGGCTGACCCCGTTCCACTGTCCTCACATTTGAATAGAGCGACGTATCGTGTCTACTGTATGTACTGAAGTTCATCTATAAAACTAACAATAACGCATGTGTACGGCTTTGTTTGTGAGATTCCGGTGCACACGTGGCCATATCAAGAAGGATCCCGACTTGTGGTCCAGCCGGTAGCTAAAAATACCGTTATGACATTTATACAGCTGCAGCTATTTGTCCAAACAGAATGGAAACAGATCATCCCTGCATCAGCAAGACACAAGCTAAAGAATCCCTTGACAATTAAGCGAATCTTTGAGTGGAGCTTTACTTACGTAGCTTGCAGATGAACAACGAAACTTGGTTCTAGAGAATTTATTGGCCAGTGTTTAGTTACATGCAAAGCGGTGCACCTGAGGCCAAACTGCAGATGCTACTCAGAACACACCTCTTACAGCCAAAAAAGTGATGAAGCAACAGATGTGCAGTTAAATATTTTTTTTAAAATTTGTAATTAATTCGCTTGCACAGAGGTATTAGTTTCGGACAAAAAAATGGGACCTAAGCAGAGTGTTTTCTGTGATTGAATTGCATTCGCGCAAATCGAGTGTTGCTATTTCAAAGTACGACATTTCCGGTCATCTCAGACGAAAAAGTCTTGTAGTCTGACATCTGGAGACTTTAGTGGTCATCCAGCTGTCCTCACTCTATCGATTTGTGGCACAGAGAAGGTAATATCATAATGATATTGCGCTATACGTTAAGTGTGAAGCTGCCTCATCCCAATGAAAGCAAACTCGATCGCGTATTTTAATTCGAGCCAGTTGTACTAGCTGTTGATAGATATGATCCAAAATAGACCTCAACTTGGTCTAACCCACGAGATTTCCCAATAGATCTGCGGTTGTATCGCGAATGTAGGAGCCAGGAACAGTTGAGCAGTAGTACAGTATTGTGACAAGGGGGATACGTGTATAGTAGGGACTGTAGGCAACAGAAAGTAGGCTTGATTGTACGGTAAGACGGTAGGTTATACGCGGTGCCAGCAAGAGCAGGTAGGCTAAACATCAGTTGTTCAATCAAGAAGGCCACATAACCTAATCCAGTCAGGCGTGGCCAAGGGTAATGTTACGGAGGCATAAGTGTACCAAAAATAGTCACTCATACAGACAGACCCGGGGCACAGGCATGCATACGTTGTTTGGGTGTTCACACTTGAAACGGCGCTACAGTGAGT
>LUCH01005575.1:4777-24222 GCA_013368495.1 Paragonimus heterotremus | reverse complement strand
GGCGCCAACAACAAAACGGCACGTCCTGTTACGCATTTCAAGTTCAACCCGTGCGCACTGGCTGGTTTCGATCGCACGTTACACAACTCTCCTCCTCGCTAAGCACCGTCCTGGCGGTTCCAAACCCTCTACAAGCCGGTTGGTACTCATGTTGCCTGGGGACATAGGGTGCTTCTCGGCCCTCCGCCCATTTACCTGGAACTCTTTTTTATACTTTTATTTTTACCTGGATACCTTCTTCTGCTCCTGATATTTTTTTATCCCAATATCTCTTTTTATCATGGCACCCCTTTCATTATAATTGCACTTCTTTTATCCTGGCAGGGCCGCCAAAATTTGGGATACGGATAAAATGGAGGACGAGAGCCTGCCAGAACCTGTTTATCAAGAGCCAGTGACGCTAGTGAAAAATGTAAGAAAAAGTGAAGAAACAGTGTGGAACGTTACAGACCCGTTCGTTCAGACAGTTTGCCCTCAACTGGGGCCTCTTCTTCAGAGACTACACAAACCGCCGACTGTGCAACTCAAGGGAGAGAGGTAGAGATTAGCTGCTGTTCAAAAACATACGACGCGAGCTTTATCGCTTTCGGTCTCACTTTAAAAAACACTGGCCTAATAGTTAAGGTCATGCCAGAAATAGGTTATTTGGGGATAGTGAAAACGAACAGTCAAGGAATTTTGCCAATATCTGATGTAAATAGATTCTGAAAACTATTTACACAGTTTGAAATCAACACGTGCGCTAGATGGTTTTGGCCGCACATCATACTTGTTCTAGACTCTGAAAAGTGATCCTTGACAACTGTTTTCTCGCTTTCCGTTGAATCTGGCGTAACTTAAAATCATACGTGAAAGACACAACAAAATCTGTAGTGGACCAGTAAATAGATGAGAATTTGTGAACCTACTCACAGTCACTTGCAGTAATTGCTCACGGTAAGGGGTCCATCACAACACCTTCGGCGTTAATTAGATAGTACGCTGTTACTATGAATTTAACAACTCCACTGAAACCGGTCACTCCAGTGTGCTCAGCTAAATGTTAACACTTTGTTAGGTTGCGATAACAGCGATCAGGTGAACGCAGAAGTCGATGCGCCCAAGAACGCATGTACATGTTTAGCCAAACTGTTGATAAGTAGTGTAGATGCAAAACCCAACAGTCATAAAATTACCCTGTAATGAGAAATGAAAAGCGAACCAGATCCGACAGATTTGCGAACGACCGCGAAGATATCTCCATTGTTTCGTGAAGATAGGTATGGATCAAAGAGCCCAGATACATATTAAGTGTGTTGAGGACGGTTTCTTATGTCTGTCGGCTCGTGGCCGGTGTGAGACCGAAGGTTGAATTCAGTGAAGTAATCTTGGTTTGCTTGTAAAGCGTTATGTTGGCTTATGTTGCATACAACACACGATTATCTTATTATGTTTCGTGGCTACAAGCAGATGATGTATCTTTGTTTTCACCTCACGTAAAACTGAGTTCCTGTCTAACATGACCTTTCGCTTGACATTGCTTGAAGCGTTTTCAGCGTTGGCTAGATAGGGTTGCTTTATTTACCCCATTTCCGGTTGACTGGTGCTTGTTTTTCCCGGCGGATATTAATTACGCCGCTCCCCACCCTTTCTGTGATGCATATCCTAGAAAGCTGGTCAACTGACGTTTGAGATAAGATAACACTTAACTGTTATTTTTGTCATTAGTATTGCACAGGTTCCAATCATTTATATTGCTCCTCCTGATGCTATTCAGAATTTCAGTGGTGGTTTTGTTAGCCCGACCTTACGAATAAACATTATCAGAATCTCCGAATACATATCACCGAGTGAATTCTGCAAATCGGTGGCAGCGACGTAAAAGCATTCTGGCAACCGGGTTTCAGACACATTGCGAAATACCTTTCTTTAGGTGTTATTCAATTGCTTACACTACCCTAACTGGTGCCGCAAAATTGAAGAAGTACATAAACACACAAAAAACAGACCTGTTTTTTAAAGATATTATCGATTGTGATCAGCTACAATCTTCGGCGTTTCAGCATTTTTAGGACAGGTTCCCATATGTAACACGTGCAATCGATAACTGAAAATATCGTGCCATCCTGTGCTGTCTCCAAACAATATCTGCAACGTCAAATAGTCGGTTGCTCCATGATGCGCACTGCTTCGCTGTTACTGTAGGTCAATGATTTCGTTCTTAACCTTCTAAGGACCCGTGTAAAGTTGATGATATTTATGTTTTCCCCACAGCCCCAAGGCTGTAAAAGTGTCTGGTCCAATGGGGGAGAGTCTGAAGATGAAAGGGATGGCTCCTGCCGACCTACAGAACCTTCAACTTTGTCAGTTATGGAGACACATCTGAAACAGGAGGACCTACTGCTTTAGTGATCGTTCAGTAAGACCATCACCTTCAATTACTATCCTTTATCTTCACAACTCAAGGTGTTCCACGGGTGCCGCAAAAAGAGGTCGTACTTAGTACTAATAGAGTTCATGTATCTGACCTCCGATAAAGCCCTGTCGTATTATCTCATGGAGCCATAAATCATTCGTCGTCAACGATGTTAATACTTTATAAGAACACGTTTTCCACCTGCTATCGATTACCACTATTTCGTTCGCAGCAGTGTTAATGCCATATGGGTATGGAAAAGTGATCTGTTCCTCAGAAGACGTCAAGGCCATGACAGCGGAGTTACAAAGCAAGGTCCCACTCTGGTGCATTTTGGTAGAGTGCTTATTTATCACGAGTTTAAACAAGCAGTAGCAACTGTTACACTCAAGGCAACAACGACGAATTTAGCCATAGAGCGGCCTTCCTCTTCCTCTACGGAATCAAACCAACTTTCAATAAATAAAGATCTTGCTAACTTGGAGTTTTTCCTTGCTGATAAGACGTTCTACGGCTTTGCAGTGAGCTTACAGTAATGTATGTGATCAACCTGAGAGGTTGCAGGTGAACATTTTCGCAACTGTAGGGGCAGTTGACCTGCAAGACTTCATCACACGTGCAGAACTTCCTTATTTTTGTTCACTAAAGATGCTTCACTTTTGTACAACAACGTTTTTGCGACGCCTTTCCATGTTGCTCAAATTGATAAAGGTGTTTTTGCAATATGGTACAAATTTTGTACGCACCGGTTTGTTCTTCTTTCTATCGCGCGGTCACTTGATGAGACCACGTGGGTGTTCCACTCAATTTTTAGCTCTGCCGTGCTCCAAGCGTCGTCGAAGCACCGATCGAGCTTCAGCAGTCCACGGTAGCCCCTTACTTTAGAGGTACTGGTAAGTTGAAATAGTGTGTTGGTCATCTTGAACACATGTGAACACAATCTGTGTGTCAAATTCTTCCATTAACGTAACTCGCTAGGACCCCGTGTCTATTTTATTTCATTCGTTCATTTTGTTGTCACCGATAGCCAAGAGAGGTACGCTTACATTTAGGCTGTAGTCTTACATCGACTCAATAACTCGTTTTCGGTCAATACACACGTATTCTCGGCAAAGTTGTGCACAATCTCTGCTTAGCCATAAGCTGGTTAAACACCAACATGAAAATCAAATTTTCCTCACTAAGTTCAACGCAAGCCATAAATGGTGAATGTAGCAAAATATCCCCCTACTATGTTTCGACCATGCAGGAGTCTACGAAAAGAAGTTAAACAACACCGCCGAAGAAGGTGTTAAAATTATGTCAACCGGTGGTTTTGTAACGCCCGAGACAGAAACGGAGGATGTTGTATCAAGCAAACCGAAGACCACCGGTTGATAACAACGCAGTGAGTAGACAAAAATGCATCGTCAATGCGCGAAGTCGACGTGAGAGTGAACGAGTGACAACATGAAACGGTAACAGAGTGGGACGATGAGCAAACGTGCGGTGTGGGTCGTCTGTTTGAGTGCGCGGAGTATTTATCGGTATCCCACTCGTTTAAACAAACGTGCAAACACATATAGCAGCTTTAAAAAGATAGAGCACAAATTTCAATTGTAACGCGAACGCAGTCCTCGTTAATAATTGAGGCAACTCGAGAGCTTGCGCCAGAAGACAAGCAGGAATTTGACTTCGACAAGTTTACAGTGCTTCAGTTAGCCGGAACCGCTGACACGAACGTGGATGGCCCAATTTACTTCTGCCACGCAGCTCACGTCTCAGTCGGTGAAAGGGCTAGGAAGAACAACTGGAACTGGTTGGGGAAGTAGGGTTTGGAAGGTTACTTATCTTCGATAGGCATAAGAATTAGAAACCAGGAAGTTGTAGTCGTCCCAGTAGCATAGTAGCCTTGGTCGCGTTCGTCGTAGGCGGTCCCCATAGAATTCCAAGTTTTCCGGCCTCCCTTTGTGATTTGTGGTTTTATTGTCTCATACAGATGGTAAACGGTTAACTCAGTATCTAGAATATGCAGTGCCCACTGGTGAAAATTGATAACCTTATCGGGTTTATGTCCAAAGGAATAAAGCCTTCCATTTAGAAAGCGGATTGTTGACAGAGTCCACAGTAGGCGAAGGCCAGGGTAGTCTGTGGATCGTGCTGGCCTCCGAAACTGTCAATCACCACTGTTCTGGAGGATTGGCTCTATCGAGGCTGGCGGAGTCGCAGAAGAAGCCGAATCCGTGCAGACGTTGGAAGAAGTATCTGTCATGGAGAATAGTTTTGATCGCTAATCAACCCCCGCATCAAGTACATCTGTAAGTGCTGGCTTCGGTCTGCCGACAAAGATAACGTCGCGTTCACTACTGCGCTCCAGCGCAGAAGTTTCAGCATAGCGTGTAATTACACGGAACGGATCTAAATACGGTGGGCACAAAGGCCGTCGGCGAGTAACCGCACAAACCAAAACGTGCGAACAAGTTGACCAATGAGGATCAACGTACGTTGGCGTAGTCTTTTCCAGTGGTGAGGTCGGTCGGAGTCGTTTCACATGTTGGGCCAGCCACTCACCGTAATCCGTGAAGCAACCACCTCTCCGGGTAAATATGAGAAGCACTCACAGATCAACTGAACGAAAGGGTTAAGCTGGTCGGTCTCCATTGTGTTTTGAGTACTTAACAAGATTAATGGCAGAACCTCGTATCGGGAATGGTTGTTATTAGCAGGTAAAGAACCTTCGGTCGCAATTGAAAACACCCCACTTACCTGTTGGCTGCCAGGTGGTGAGTTGTTTTGGTAATATGATTACATTTCAACGGGCTAAGAAGTGACGCGAAGGCTAAGTTAAACTGGACGGTGGGCGGTCATTATGGCAGAACAGTTATCCTGAGCAATTCAACGTCCCAGAAAACTCGTGCGACCATTTTGAAAGAGCAAAATGCAACTGACAAGGCTTTTGGCCAGTGTATGAACCTACTCACGCGATAATTTTTGTACCATAACTGCATATAAAAGACTTGCTTTTCTACTTTTTACAAGGACTGTTGCCTGTCTGTTAGAACATCTCCCTTAGTACTGTTTGACATGTTCTCAAATTCATATGCACCGGATTGTCATATCCAGCCCATTTATCGCTGACCGGTGTCCACTTGTGGAATCGTCTTCAGCTATCCCATTTTGAAATCTTTTGCTAGATAATTTGTGTAGCCGATTGATTCATGCTCAAGGTGAGACAGTACCTTCATAGTAATTTTACTGAACAGTATCGCACAAATTCGAATCCCTTCGATCAACCTTTCTTACATTCCTTGGACTTGGACGATAGTCCTGCTAACCCGACCCTCTGAATAAGCGTTACTGGAATTTTCCAGTACATGTTACTCAATGAGCTACCATAAATCGCCACCAGCGATTTAACATGAACCAGGGGACTTGTTCCATAGCCCGGTCATTTTTCTCTGCTGCCGTGATCGCCGCCAGAGTGGCTGAACTGTCTTTCGTGCTCGCTGTGGCGCTGATGCACGAGAGAGCATCGGCGACTGGGTCCGTAATACTTGGAGTTCGACGGATATTGGCCGTGAACCGAGTAACAAAATCTAGGTGTCGGATTCCTCTGAGGGAATGCTTGTCGGCTTTCTAGCGTAGAGTGTATTGCAGCGACCTACGGTCCGTGAAGACGACAAAATCATTGCCTTGGAAAAAATGGTGGATATTGAGATATACTGCCACCAGCTCTCTACTGAAAGCATTATACCACCACTCGGCTGACTGTAAACGCTCAGAGAAAAAAGCTGTTTGGTGCCAGTTGTCACCAAGTTGCCACCGCATGAACGCTGTTTCAGCTAGGTCCGAGGAATCCACAGTTAGTGTTAAAAGAACAAGTGGATGATAATGTGACAGTGACGCCACAGCGGCGACCGCTGTTTTTAATCCAGCACTGGCGCTTTGTGCTGCACTCGTAGATAAAAATTATCGTACCTTATCTGTGAGCAAGTCGGCGGATGGTTGCATTAAATGGGTGTAATTAGAAGTGAGTGACCATAAAAATTCACTAACCAATGTGAACGGCAAGGTTGTGTGAACGATGTCGAATCTGGATGGTCCACAATTACCCGCACCTTGTCCGGGAGAGGTTCAATGCCACGCGTGAGTATGCCGTGACCTAGGTAAGTTACGCAGGGCAACCCAACCGAGCATTTAGCTTAATGTACAGTTAATCCGTGACAAAGCAAACAGGCCAACCATGAACGCAAGTATACGCAGTGTTCTTCCTGTGATGAGCTAACGGTATCATTTAAGCGCGGATTAACACCGACCAGTCCACGATGCATGTCTCGTATAGAACATCGGAAAGTCTAAGCAACGTTGCCAAGGCCAAGCGGCATTTACAAGATTCGATAAGCCCGAACGATGTTGTGACTACTGTCTTCGGGGGCCACGCGTATCTGGCTACAAACTCGCACTAGATCAATTTTGGTAAATACCTGCTTTCCTGATAGGTTTACCGTTATCCTGAATGTGAAGAATTAAATCATTATCAGGACTTGTCGCGTTGTTTAATGCTCGGTGGTTGTCACATGGGTGCCAGTCGCTGTCAGGGTTTATAGACACTATGCACAAAGGCGAAGCTCGTGGACTACTGGACAAACAGACATACCAGGGTGAATTGTATGTTCAAAAATGGTTGGGAGAATCTCCAGTTCATGGGGGTCTAAGCGGCGTGGATGACATCAAAATGGTGGCTCTCCTGTGACAATGTGGTTGGCGGCATCGGATGTCACAGCTAATAGTTCGTTGGCGGGTTAGGTCAGCTTAGAGAATTCGACTGAGAGACTCCAATAAGTCTCTCGAACTACGACGTAGAGTAGCAATAAACTGATTACAACAGTGCTTGATCGTTTACGGGGAGCATCGAGCTTTGTTGAGATCACTTGAAGGCAGTTGCCGTGCGTCGACCACCAGATCAAAATATCGGAGGTCATCTATACGGATGATGGGATGAGAAATATCAGCTGCAAACCCTTGGAAGAATACGCCGGTTTTTCCATGTTATAGTGATGCGCTTGATCTCCCTATCTGTGCTAATTAGCGCAGAATATCTTGGTCCAGATGATAATTTGACTTTTCCCTTTAACTGATCTCAAGACGAAGTAAAGTGAGACCGCGGAAAGCAAACTTGTTCCGAAAACGTGCGCATCGTTGAGAGTTACAGGAGGTTTGTACGGTATGTAGTGACCTATAATCACTCTCGAATCAGAAAATTGAACGACAGTAACCAAAAATAGTCTGTGTGCTGAACGGTGATCGGGAAGACCTCGGAGGAATTTTATATGGTAACCCGGCAAGCTGAATGGAGGCAAAACTATCTACCGGATCACCTCTCAATTGAGCTCTCCCGGCGTTTGGTTCCACGAAGTTCTAGTGCTTCTCACAGGACTGTTGGTTCGACGTCACTCATGGCCAACAAAATATCACCGGAACCTTCGCGGTAACTGCCTGCATAATTAGTAGTGAGGGCGCCTCCCACTGAAACCGTTCGTATATTGCATCAACCTAGGCCACTAGGTCACTCAACGGGTGTGGGGACAACACAACTTATAGTCCCTGTGCTTATTCACGGAGTCTTTGAAATCACAACTCTTGCGGAAGAAGCGGAGGTAACTGGGATTCACCCACTGCACGAAGTATCTCAGAAATAAGGACTAATGGCTTCCTGTTGTCCAGGTGTAACCGGTGGAACCGTTGCTGAAGATGTATTTTATCAAACGGCTGTGTATCCTTATGGATCGTTTGTTTAGCAGATCCATAACAATCATCTGCTGAGCCTAGTAAGATAGCACTGACGAGACTGAGCGTATCCAGGGGAAGACGTGGCAAAAGTTGGAAGAACTTGTCCGAATCAACCGCAATACGTTGGCTGCTAAGCTATATTTTCAACAAAGCGAACCACGGCTCTGGGTTCAGATCACCTAAAACAGGAACGGTTAACATGATCAGTAATAAGAGGGTCGAACATTTTGAGTTAATCCTCTTAGGGTCCACAGTGAGTGAGCAAATTTAAGTGGAACATATAACTGAAAAATATTCTTACACACTGTGAGCACTAGAAACGTGGAAAAATGGAACAGAAAATACATGGCCCACCGAGTTCGAGTTCATACAATAATATGGGATTCAAACGCGCTCGGCGGTTTTTATGATTAAACAAACCGAATACCACCGGTTGATAGCAATACAAGGAGTACATTGTCGGCACGCGAAGTCGACTTGAGGGTAAACGAATGATGAGGGAAAACGATACCACAGTGGGACGATGAGCGAACGTGTTGTGTGGGTCTGTGAGATGCAAGCCGGCCTTTTCCATTCTGATTGTCCGTTACACCTGCGGACAAATTTTAGGGAAACGTTGAAACACCGAAGAACAGCAGTTGTCCGAAATACAGGCTCCCACAACAGTCCTGTAAAAGAAAGCAACACAAAAAAGCCTGAGCCAGAAACCCAGTAAGCCACGCACACGACTTACACAAACGTAAACTAAAATGGCGCCAACAACAAAACGGCACGTCCTGTTACGCATTTCAAGTTCAACCCGTGCGCACTGGCTGGTTTTAACCGCACCTAATAGGTCGTGTGTTTGAGTGTGCGGAGTATTTGTCGGTATTCTGATTCGTTGAAACAGACGTTCAAGCGCACACAGCAGTTTGAAACAGTTAGAATGTAAATTCCGGTCTTATCATTAACGTAGTCGGCAATAAATTAACATGGTCTCTACAAAAACGATATGAACGCCTTTGAAAAAACCAACCTATATGGTAGGTCCCTAACTTGTCTGCCTCCATTAGTCCTGATTTTGGGTTGTTGTGCATGCTGTTGGTTGATAAATATGGACCCTTTAACTCTTTCAACGTTGTGGTATATTTTATTACATTTTTTTGCAGTTCTCAATGTTTCAGATTGATAAGCGCGAAAACGCTTGGCGCTATATGATGGGATATGAAATACACGCATGAGTAATCAACACGCGAGGAAGAATTAATGTTGCCTTTGCTTTATATCAGGTCAAACTTATGAAGATACCAGGTTAGGAGGAATTTACAAGGTTTCCGTCTAACATTCGCCTGTGACTCCAGCGGGCCGTCATCGGCTGACGGTTTCAAAAGCCTAGCTCTGCCGTCAGCTGGTCCTCCATCGTCGGCGCCTTACCAGAACTGAGCACATGTTGGTGTGTTGGCCGAATTATCATATCCAAAAAATGAAAACAGCTTAGGCAGCTAATCACACATAAAGATACAAATGCAAGCAGTCGGGTAAAACACAGTCACCGAATTGTCGGTTATAAACATTTCTTGCCTAGGTCGACCGGGAGCACCGAAGGGACGAGACGTGAGCAAACGTTGGTTACTGTTTGATCGAATTATCTCGAGCAAGGGATGTTCGTTTGTTGTGTTTTGTTTTATTTGTACTCCACTCTGTGATTTTTGCAGATAGAGGCGCACACTTCCAACGTCACTTGTTTAGTTATTTGACTTGTGGGCAAAAAGGCATTTGATGTGGAACGCAAATGTAAGTAAGGCAAAATATGAAATTGTGTACAGAATACTCTAATGCATGATATTGCGTGTGGTACGCACATTAGTTAGCTTCGTCAAAATCAGTTTTGTTCCAGAATATATAAAAGCGTTGCTGCAAGTTTCCGACATTGATTTGCGTCGTAGTATTTCAATAATTTCAGCGTTTAGTGCAATTATACAATTTTAGTCAGGTTTGCTTAGTAATTATGCAATTGCATTTGCGCACTTCTTCTGTTTACCCCATAATGTTCGTGGTAGGTATTTGTTGCTTTGTATTGTTGTCTATAGTTGTGCGGCTTTCATGATTCGCACCCACAGCATCGTTTTGGCAATGAATTTGTCGCGCCTCCTTCAAACGTATATCCTAGTCTGTTCTGTCCTACCTTCTGTCTGGCTCAGCAAATTGTGTCAATTGGTACTATTGTTACGAGCACACCCGGTTCATTGTCGCCTGACGAAGCCAGTCTTTTCATGAAATGTACACCGCTTCTCGCGTCATCTCCGTGGACGTTGGTGACCTTACAGACCTTGGCTTGCTAGAACGGCAGTCGCAGCGCTAGACTTTTTATATTGTTTGCTATCATACTTACATTGTTTGCATTTACACATGAAAGTTTCGTTCACCGCCAAGACTCCTTTGATTGAGATACTTCAGATCCTCATTACAACATTTTTCCACCAAGCAAACTAACCAATAAGCAGCAGAATTAGGTGACTCTCGTGATTGAAATACAGCAGAATTGAAACAACGATGGGCAGTTCTGGCCCACGACTACCTGAACTACTGCGAAGAGATTTTCGGTCCACCGACACGGTAAGGCAAATACCGAAAATGATTATTTTGTTAATAAACGAAGCCATTATCAAATTAACAAGCGAATTACATAGTACAAGAAAGAACCCCTTTTAATGTAAAGTATTTCTTTGACATCCCATAAAAACTGCAGTAACATCTTAGGTAGATAATGGCTGATGTTACGTTGGGGTCACAACTTCTGTCTGAAAAATATGTTTACTACCACTACGGACACGAATAGAAATTCATGTTAATCGATTGTGTGGTTCAACGTTAGTCTCTATGATGTCTGTGCCATGTTTACTACTTACGGTTATCTCTGACAAGACTGGTTCGTATAATTTCCAAACAGTACACTACCGCCTAGAGTTTGTCAGTGTGAATGAACCTGAAAGTAAATGCATCACTATATGCCTCTGGAAACGTAGTATATCTAACAAATGCCGAATAACGCTTCGGGATTATAATTCGCAATGCAGCTTGACATTTTTTCAGTATCCTGGTGGCAAGTGCTGAAACACATGGTATCCAACATTTGCAGTCACGAGAAGTGCATTCTATCGGCAGACTAGTTCCTCGCGTTTTGGTTCGTACGCCCAGGCTTCCCCAGCCTTCTGCCAACGTGATTTAGAAATCGTAACCAGAAGACGCTGTCTGCCAACAAATTTTATTTATCGTTTCACTCACCGTTCGCAGGTGGACTCTATTGCAACAGGTGAGGTGGTTAGGAGGATGGATGTGAGAGAGCCTATAGCAAAACTGCATAACAACCGCCGGGGACAACAATTGTCAGTCGATCTTCAAAATTGAAGCAAGCGTTAGGCTGGTTAAGCGGCGTTCCCAACGGCTACCGTTGAAACATTGCTATTCCAGTAAATGTAGTCTAAAGTATAGAAGATGAAGCGGATTCTTCATACAACCACAAGTAAAGCTGAATTATCCAAGCCAACACATTAATTTTGATGTTAATAGTTTGTAATAAGTTTACATTCATATGGGCATGTGGATAGGTATGGTAGTGCTAGTAAGGCAACTCTCAAATCGCAGGGAGCTTCGAATTTCCGGGATGTCGGAGGTAGTCTCACTACTGCAACTGCCAACAATCAAGACGCTTACGCTTCACAGACGATGAAGTGGGGATGAAAAACGTTCACACATGTTTTAGTGTACATAAGTATCCCTAAAATGTTGATTGATCCCTCGCGATGTTTCTGATTTCAGCCCACCTTTAGTGGGAGATATCTGCCTGCGTGCAGAGATCCCTATCTAAAAGTTACATAGCATCAAGTATAAACAATGGTTCATCGCGCTCTGTAGCGATCAAGGTAGCTTTCACCATTGCCGTCAGTCGCACCGGTTTGCTTGCATGGATAACACGAAATTCATTGCTTGTTTGAAAGAAACCACTGTCAACCGATGATGTCAGACAGAGTCGCAAGTTAACTTCAGTTTCGAAGACAATACTAATGAGTAGTAGGGGCTTTTGATCTTCACATAGATTGAACAACAATCTACGTGAAAATCAAATTCCCCTACTACTCATCAGTATTCAGATATCGCTCAACAACTCAAGGATTTCTGTTATTTCAACTTGGACAGAAATCCCAGGCGAGGGGTCATCGATTAGAGTTAACGAACAGTAACTGTGTCTCCTCTTGAGGCGATCGGGCAACCTGATCATTACTCACAACCGAAGGTGGTTGAATGTTCACATATGGTAATTCGGTCGTGCTTAATTTGAGAACAATGACGCAGTGGTGAACGCGGTTGGCTGCACATGAACAGCGTGTCCGTGGTTCAAGTCCCGGCTGCGGTGGCGTTGATATGCACCACTGACAAGCTCTAATGAGAGCGAAACTCGAGTCTCGTGCTTCTTTTCGAATGGGGCCGACTGGAAAGTCTATGGGAATGCGAGAGCCACGATCAATCGTGGGTGGTGTTCAATCTATCTGAGGACTATTGTTTCCGACGTTGACGGAATTAATGCCAACTATTTCACGGGGGGATGAGGCAACTAATGACGGGCGTTGTGGCTGCGCAGTGTAGAAGGAGAAGTGCGACATATGAGCACTATTTGTACATACCAGTTGGAAGTATAGCTGGTCATAATCACACCGGTAGCCAGTCGTGTTTGCAAAGTCACCACATTACTTAGAAGACAGTGGAAGATGGAACGGAAGGAAAGTCCGTCCTTGGTATGGCCGCCTTAACTTTCTCAGGGGACTGACGAAAGAAAGCAATGATAGCCACAAAAATCTTGTCTCCTATCTAGGGATCCACATCCCCGCCACCTCTTAATACAGGACTTTGTAATCCGGTCTAAATTGACTGGCATGAGACCAGCTGATATCTTGGTAAAACATGCTGGTTTGAGACAAACTACGTTCGGCAAGTCGAGAGCGATAGACAGAGGAGAGTCAACAAAAAAGCTAACTTAGCCAAAAAGAGCTTCTCTACGTGTGACAGTATTTTCTAAAGTCGGACAGCATCGGAATGCGTGGTAGCCACATAGACCTCTAGAATATGAATTTACACTCGGAGCTGCCAAACAACGTTACACAAAGTGCGAACTCTTTAGGATGCTCTCGATGCTTTAGTGCCAGATAACTGGCAGAATGTCCGTCGTGAGGACATATTTTTAACGTACACAACAACATCAACCAATTCATCACGATCACGGCCGTAGGCGTACTGCACCTCAGACCCCCGTATCAACCGTTTACTATGAAATCGAATTTTACCCCTGAATGTGACTAGATAATTACTTTTTTGGGTCCTCCACTTGCATTTTCCAGATGATTGGTTGTGGGTGTTCCGAAGTAAAAAAGGTCACACTATGCACGGATGGCCCACTGAAGCATTATGTGGAATTTACTGGACGGTAAATAATTCATAAAGTGTGCGAATTTTTTACCAGTTATTTCGTTATCCCAGTCGAACTTTGGCTGCGGAGTGTTAATATTGATTATCAAATATTTAGGTTATCAGTGATAGCCATCCTACAAAACGAGTAACGACGCCGAAATGAACTTGTCTAAGGAGTAATTTTGAGGCAAGTTATCGACTTATGTCAGTTTCGTGGTATCTCTAACACACAGCACTGTTTCTCACCCAGAGACAACTCGTGTTGTCCCCACCGAGGCAACCGCATGTGTATCAAAAGGGTTTTGACGGAAATGTGATTCTTCATTACATCACAAAATGTTTCAAACAACTATCACAGGAAGCACACTTACTGCATACCTAGGCATGCATTAAGGGCTGTACATGACCCAGTCAATCTGCGACAACGAAATGAGACAGTTTCGAACTACGGCTAGAAGCGTAAAATGTTACACAACTTAACTATAACGATTTGTTTTGTGTGAAATCAACACTGGCCAGATCACAGAAGACTCCAGGTTCTGCGTTTGCGCGCAAAGTATTTGAGCGTATATTTCATTGTTGTCCTTGATGA
Source organism: Paragonimus heterotremus (assembly GCA_013368495.1). Lineage (NCBI taxonomy): Eukaryota > Metazoa > Platyhelminthes > Trematoda > Plagiorchiida > Troglotrematidae > Paragonimus > Paragonimus heterotremus. Next base: position 10,024 of record LUCH01005575.1, on the reverse strand, counting down.
CAGGAAAAGCATCGTTTGTTTCTACGCTATGAAGAATCTGCTGGTGATTTCTTGCAACATAATAGCAGCCAGATAAACTTACTTGTTGCGCAAGGTTGCAGTCGGTACAAGTTATCTCGCTTATCCATTATCCTCATGTACTCAACATAAGGTCCAAAAACGCAATATTACAATTCGGCACGTGAGGTATACTACTGGAACAGGAATTTGAAATCATTCACTCCACTCACAATGAGATGGTGATGTATAGAACGTGCTCTGAGCAATAAGCACCCACCTTTGGATTGTACTTTCAGATAAAACAGTAGACGACTTGGTTGGTTCATTTCCGGGCGGCGTAAAATTCCTGTCGGTGAATGAGCAGTTGGAAATATGTGAATATGAACAGTTGAACGTGTGGTGAACCATCGCTTGAATTTAATAACCAGGCACAACATCTGTGAGATAATATTTTGGTCACATTCATTGCCACTGTGATGATGTCGGTGATGACCAGGAGGAAGAAGAAGAGAAGGAGAATAACGGTTATTACGATCGAGATAGCAAAGACTGTTTCTGATGATGTTGGTCAAATTTCAAGAAACTACCGCCTAAGTTGGTGCTTTAATTAAACACATACATCACTTAGACTTCCTAAATGTATCTGTCAAAACAAGCAGTGAAACCGACAAAGTGAGAAAATTTCCAGTCCTTTGAAGACCTGTGGATAATGCACTACCTGCAAATAAAGAACGTGTGAGGTGTGAAGTTATCTTTCGTTTCAGTGCAATGGTAAGTCACATGCTCACTACCAACGACATCATTTAGCAAAATTAAACCAACGAAATACCGAACATACCGCACAAGCAAATTCAACTAGAAATCTCATGCACAACCTTCCAAAGACAACCACCAAGATCTTTACCCCAGTGCCAATTCGAAAACGAAGTGATTGACGATCTTTGCAAACAGTTCATCCAAGACTCACGGTTGTTTTGTCACGCAAGTTGACCGTATTCGAAGCTTTGAGCAATACCATGAAAAAATGACCTTATTTTCAAGAATGTCGCTTTTTATTGCCTTAAAACCGTCAAGGCTACCAGCTACAGGTAATTTGCAGAGCATCCTTTGAAGCATCTTTCAGTACAGCCATTCAAACTGAGCGGCAAGAAAACAAATGAACAGGCGTTCATCGTGTCATGGGTTCAAAGGTCGTTAAAACAGGGAAAGAGATCTTTGTTTGTGCGTTCCTTTCCCTGAGTTGGAGGGGAAATTGTGTTGGACTGTTTGCGGGTGTAAAGGAAAGGTGAATTTAGCTAACTAAAAAGTAAGTTACTGGTGAGTAGTCGTAGAGGTGGTCAGTCTACAAGCTGAACGTCATTCGTCTTTGGTCGCGGTTTTTGCCTTCAGATGGAAGTTCCGGCCAGCCGTTGTCAGAGGGAGTCGGTAGAATTGAGTTTTCTCGTTGATTGAGCTCGTGAATAGTGTACGAACTTGCCGCAGCCGAGATTAGAACTCCGACCAAGCTTTAAGCAAATAACCACGTATACTCCTGTACCACAAAGTGGGTACGATTAAAGTACCGTACATGTGAGTAGCTGTCTGGTTGATCTAACGTCTTGATAAGAGACACAGCGACTGTCCTGGTAACCCCAGTCAATAGAAGGACAACTACTACGTCTGGTGGGAAAGTCTATAAGTGTGCGAAGGCTGAGACCAAATGTGGGTTGTGTTCAGTTTAAGAGGTCTATCTACTGATGTGGTTGTTGTGCTTCCACTTCAAAAATATACAATGAACAACGCTGATTCGAACCTTTTGTTGTCCTTTGGCACCTTTCATGCCACCCAAAAGAATGATGTTTCACTTAAATACTCGTTTGAACCAAATAATGGAAGGGCAAATTATTTGTAGAAGAAAACTGCCGTGATGGTTGAAAGAGGCTAAGACATTACTCCAGCCAGCAAAATGATCCTCGGGGTCGGATGGCTCATTAGATAGTACCACAGTAGCTAAGGGCTACGGCCCCTTTTATCACAGCGGATCAGTTCGAAATCTATTTGAATAGGTAGTCACTAACTTGTTTCGATACGCCATACATCTCTTTTCTGACTCGGAATTATTTTCGTAAGCTCGGTAAGGCAAGATAAAGTATACAACGCATTTTTGATGAGGGGACAGGCGTAGAGCTCACCCAGTAACAAACTCCGTACTGCTCTCTGGTCCTCTTAATGGGACAAAGCAAGTGTACACGTTTGGCACACATTTTGATTTGGGTTCTGTTCTGGAGTATTTTTGAATAAAGAAGAAGCCAGTTTGCAGGTTGAGTGAGCTTGAAGCTTGACCAAGGACTTGTTAGGATCCTACCGACTCTGTGAGGTCCCTTACCATACATGATCGGGCGTGTTGGCATGATCCACAAGGCAATCGCTTTGCTGTAAAGGTAAGTTCACCACAAGTACACGAGAAACTACCAGCAGTTAGACAATAAAGAACACCCAGGTATTTTTTATTGATTACATGAATGTTAATAAGAATTAAGAGAAACAATGTCACTTGTAAACAAAGTACGACGTAGATCAACTTGTGGATATCGCACGAAAGGTTGAGTTGATAAGACATAGTATTTCTGAGGAAATCTTTTCTTATGTCTTGGGGTGGAATGCGAGAATGTTCATTTTTGACAAACGCACCATGATTACCCGAGTGGGTAGGACTTCCGCGCATGTCAGGCCAACTTATTAGGTCTGGTAGGTTTGATATAGTACTTCAATTGAGTTGCGCGCTTGCCGGCAGTAGCAGAGTCCGAAGAGTAGCGGTTAATCCAACAATTCCGTCTGAAACCTTATCACCATCGTGCGTACCAACTCAATCAGATGTCCGGCCAAGTAGCGAGCCGTAACCTTTCTTGCGACCAAATGGAGAAAATATCAAGCGAGTAAACCAGAGCCTTCACCGATCAAACTATAGACCACTCAGCTAGTGTGCGTAGGTGTTAATACAGACGTTTAACAAGTGGTGTATGCTAACGTTTCTGCAGGACGCTCGACCAGCATCCTAAATGTCGCAAATTGTATCCTCTGTACCCCCGCTTAATGCCCATTTTCCGGAGGGTGTTTGAGAGCTTTCGCCCACAGAAAACTTGACGTTTTCGTCTGCTGGATGCAGGGTTTGAAGGAAGGCAGTGCACGCGGTTGTATGGGGACAGTGATAGAAATGCCTTGTAGGGCGGGCCAAGAAAATGCTTTTTGATTTGCAGGCTGCAACTCCGACAGGTTCCTATAGTTTTTAATTCTTAGAAAGGAGAATTTTTCTTGGTGTTTCTTGTGGATTTTGACTCAGGTAACTCGGAAATGGCAGTTGTGCGGTGTATTCAACAATTGTGCCCGTGCTTGGGACGTCGGCCTATGCGATGTAGGCTGAGGAAACAACGTCCTTGCTTTCCACCACTGGAACATAGGCGTGACTGGATCCTACTGGGACAGAAACCGCGACTTTGTTCTCCGGTTGTAGCCTCCGACCTGCCATAACTCATGACGTAGTTTCAATCGGCTGTTCACATCTTGCCCTCTCCCGCCTAGAGTGACCGGAGGAAACACCTTCCAGGCGGACGTTTGGGGATTTCAAAGCTGCTGATTTTTCTATCACTGTCTTGGGGCTAAACATGGCTGGTAAGGTTGTCAAAAGACCAAGCAAAATTTTGTCTGTTTCGGCGCGTAGCCTGCTCGTGATTGCGAGATTTGTAATGCTGGGGAAGAATGAAAAAGCTAAGATTAACCCAGCTAGTTTAGTTGGAGAAGACGTTGCGGGTGAGCGGCTCAGTAAAATAACTCATCTTCCTCTGATAACTTTCTCTGTCATATTCGCCGCTGCCTCCTCTATGAGTGCGGTTGACAGGCAGCTACCTTTTTGGTGACCGCAACACCAGAGAGAGAGTGGAGTTCCAATTTCATTTCGGACAAAGCCCGTTGGTTCTCCCCCATCCTATTCCACACGGAATGAATAGGACATACAGTGCTAAGACGAGCTCCACATTTACTATAACAGGTTTTCAGCTTCGCTCCAAGTTTCGTTGCGCGTGCAAGACCAGTCAACGGAAAAGCTGCGCCTTGACTTTCGGCCAACCTGTAGGTAATGCAGATAAAATTTGGTGCCGAAGAAGCAAGCTGTTTGTACGGGTTTCCTTTGGTGTCAGTGTATTTGAAGTTGTACCACTTCTGGCACTATTGGCACTGCATACCGTTTTGTATGGACATTTTTATCCACAAAGACCGCAAATGCTCGTCGCATCAGTCAGTTGAATCCCAGCACTGCTAGATCTGACTCGGATCATTATCAACAGAAACAAGCAATATGTAACCTAAAAATTTCGATATGTAACCTCAATATGTAACCTAAAAAATTCAATGATTAACGAATCGGTATGTTATTCGGTAACGAATAACAGTAATGGCGTGCAATTTTTGGATGCACAGGCCACCAATATAGCCTAATAATGGGCGGACAATAACAACGAGAAAATGTAAATCAAAAAGTCGTAGCCGTGGCAAAAAGGATGCATACTTCTCTATTTGCGTCATGGGTTCAAGCTTACTCTGACTGGGAAGCTGTGAGGTCTCACAAACAATGGAGCAACAGAAATGGGTCAACTCAGGCTTCAATGCCAGTAGTAGACCGTGAGTTCCTGAGTTGTCGGGGAAATTAGCATGCCAGAAAAAAACGTTTTATCAGCTTGGTGCCTGGTACAGAAATTGAAATCGTGGAAATTTGCGACATGGACTCATATTTGTTTGTTTCAACTGACCGTTGATTGAAAACGACCTTATCGTGGTTGTTTCTGGGAAATCGGTATGTTTGCTGTCGTCGTGGTGGATTGCCTGCGGCACTGATAACACAAGGAGGCTCGGGCAATTTTAATTTACTTTTTCAAGTTTCCCATCAATTGATTATTACATTGGCAATTGTGCCGTTCGCCGGTATGGTGTTTCAAGGCCGAAACGAGTTGGAAACGACCATTTAGGCGCGAAAAGAGATTTTTCAAATTTTTAATGAAATATTAAAATTTCGCGAAAATTCCCATTGAATCATAGAACAGTAGACGTGGCGAACAATTGTTTTCGATAATTCATCATCAGGTCAATACAATTATATAGATTCAGCAAAATCAAAAACAGTGCGTGCACAAGACAAAGAGGTTCGGCAAAATGTCATTGGATCAAGCAGAACTAGTAGAGCAATGAAAATTTGCTCTGCAGATACAATAGACCGGG
>LUCH01005574.1:0-13308 GCA_013368495.1 Paragonimus heterotremus | reverse complement strand
GACAGCTGCGATCAATTGTGGGTGATGTTCAATCTACATGAAAATCCAAATCCCCTACTACTAATCATTAACACAAATTTTGTTGCTTCGAATTCTAACGAACCCTTTCTAGATAATCCTGTTGCAGTGGAAGCAAATGACGTTACTGAAGTAGAGGCCATTCACGAAGAAGACGAAACACTTGAAGAACCGATAGTCAGGAGATTTGAACGTTTGGAATCAAGATCACCACGGAATTACGAATATCCGCACGCTCATTCAAGGTGTGGCGGATGTGATGAACATGACTGGAATGTTTTGTCTCCTTCTGTTATGCAATTCTTTCACTATTCCAATATCCTGTACAATTCGGTGATACGTACTGTCCAACAATATACCTCCTGTGTTGTTGTGTCTAACTGTGTTTTGAAATTCTTATACGTTCGATCGTTATCCTGTATAGTTCAGTCCTGTACGCATATTCCTATCCGTCGTTTATATCCACCAACCAACTCATAATTTTCGGCGTTATTGTGTGTATGGACTCAACGGACTCTAACAGAAGAAATGTTGTTATATATTTATCTGCTTATTTTCCTCTGAGTTATCGGGTATTCACACATATACAAACACCATGCCATACCGACGGAACAGAAAGTTGTTTTCACTCAAGTTCATGCCTTTAGCAGTTATTTGACGCATTACTCATGCATGCAGTTTGCCGCCAATTTGTTTAACACATGTACTCCCTTTCGCCTCCTCTCAGGCCCCTCAACAGGCGGGCCGGTCACGTCCGTGTACCGGGCTGAGGAGGGTGGCCAACCAGAGCCCGAGGTCAGTCGTCAGTGAACGTGAGACGACTTCTAATTGGTGGTTCGTTTCCGGAACGTCGGACCCCCTATACACATGGACAAGAACACAATGTGGATTGAATCTCTCGGTAACTGTGTTGTTTAGGCACGTCTCTCGTTGACTCGTGACTTTTTTCTCTTGCTAGAGAGATATTGTGGGTTTCGATTTGCTGGCATCGGGCATAGGGTTCGCTGTTCCTATGATTGAATTTCGGGAATAGTGCAAGGTCTGCGACCAGAAGGGCGTTGTCCAAGGCCAAATATGCCTGCAAGCCAACCCCTTCCTTTCACCAGTCTACCACACTTGGATATGAACGCAAAAATAGAAAAGAAGAATCGACGACCCTCACCGTGCAAAGTACGAAGTGTCCGGCAATTAAATTATTATTAATCAGACGGATACCTCGCCACAGTGAGTTATTTCTGTCCGTCTGTCGTGTGGGTACTTCACTGCCGTTTTCTTCACTTTTGAATTATCCAGACATGATGTGTAGAGACCCGCCTTTTGATTACTTATCCTACAACAAACAAACTTGCACCCTGATTTTTGAGAAGGTTTTAGAGTTGAGCAGCCCCTCGTGACAGAAGATACGTAACAAGGACTAGCTAATTCAAGTACAATCATCTTATCCGCACTGTAGGTACCCTTGACAGATTCTTCCCCAACTTTGACATTCTAAGTGCCAAAAACCCGTCGTCATATCCTGTGCATTCACTGTAATCAACAAGGAGACGACGATTTTTTCCACCTGTCTGTCTGCAATAACAGAGGCATGTATAATTATTATTGGCCTTCTGGGGGAGAGCTACCTAGTGTCTATAATGAATGTTATTTTTCTCAGTTATACCCAGTCATGCGTTTTTCATGATAGTTTTCTGCCCATCTCTGTTTTGACCAAGCTTTTAATTTGTAACTTCCCTTCCCGAGGACAAAAAGCACAACCCGCTCCGTACCTTGTTAGAGTGAAGTACTCTCTCTATTGTCCAGAGTCGATAACAATACGCCGGGCCAACACGCTGAAGTTCGGCTTTTACTGGCGTACGTGTTTCAATAATGGGAACAAGGCTGGGTATCCCTATAAAACACGCCGACTCCGGCACGGAGTAGGTCCAAACCTGGCAAGAGCTGGTAAAGAGTCGGATCCGAGTGGGCGTGCAACAAAATCCGGAGTCGGTCCAACTCTGGCCAGACTCTTTTCCGAGTGGGCCAGAGTGGGTTCCCAGTTGGCCAGAGTAGGATCCAAGTCAGTCAGTCACGCTAACGGCACGTTTCTTACATCCCTGGTTATCTGCTTCAACTACTAATGCACTTCAAATCCTACATACTCCAACGCTTACTAACTGCTGACATTTTTCCGTAGGTTTCACTGGCCTCTCTTCTACGCGATCGATCTTATTCGGCAAAAACTGGCAAGCCAATTTAACAAGAGTATTTTTGTCATAAAGCGCTTACTTCTGACGCCTTCAAATGACCTTACGCAAAGCGGCATGGAAATGAACAGGGGACGCGCCGAATAATTCTCCAAATCGACCCCAAGACGGACGTATTACGATAAAAAATTTCTACGTTACCGCTGAACACAGAAATTAATAGCAAAACGATAAGTATCGCGATAAAAACAGTCTCCGTATATTTCAGGTGCAAAATTGGTGAACTAAAGTCCAAGAAGTACCGGCAGTTGGCAACCGCTTCTGCATCATTTGAAGGTATTTTCAAATCTAGCATTCTGCACGCGAATGGCGAAATGTATAGCGAAGCCTGAAAGACATAAATCAAAAAATAAGAAAACAATGGAGCATGAAATGAAACATCGGTGAAAAAGCTCAAAAAGGCCACGCTGAAATTTCATAACAGGTCATTTATCGGGAGGAAAGAGGCTAACATGTGAACTTATGACACGGATCAACAAGACTTGAAACAGACAGGGTTTCACTTCATCATAAATTAACCTGATGTGTGAAACACATTATAAACCCGTACGTGGCACCCAAAGTCAGACTGTGATTCTGACATCTGTCCACTTTATGTCAGTTTTTCTGCGCTAAAAGCTGTCAACATGTGAGGCCATAACACGAGTCAATCAGACTTGTAACGTACAGGGTTTTACTACGTTGTAAATCTCGGGTGCATGTTTACCTGATAGATGTGGACGCAGTTGTCGCAGTAGTTTTGAGAAACATCAGGCTTTTTTCGATACAATTGCTTCTGGTTATCCAATTCCACTCACTCAACTTGCATAACAGGCGAAATATGGCAAAATTATGGGTACTTGTATATGGTGGGTTAGCTCCAATCAACTTCAGTCATGAATCAACAATACACCGCACCTGTTCATGTTTTCTTCTGGTTTTCTATTCCAGGTTTTTCTTTGCGTTTCCCGGTTCTGGCCTGCTCATTCAATTGAATGGCCATCGTAAATTTACTGGTTCTTACCATTTTGCCATTAGTTTCTGAGTATCGGCATTTGGACCTTCCACCATCTCTGTTTTTGGCTCTCAGGAATCACCTCATGAAACGTTTCACGTTCGCCTCACTCCCGAAGATAGTTACGATCAAGTAAAACGGCGTCTTTTAATAGGTCGGGACAAAAATCGCAATTGCATGGAAAATGTTAACATTCACTGGGCAACGCTTTCTGTTCGTCTCCAGCCAGTTTATCTTCATCACCAGCGAATTAACGAGCACTTAGTTAGATATCTTTTGCGTGTACTCATCGTCTGTGCGCTCCCGGTAAACGACTGCAGGGATTCGACTCTACGAAAGGAAAGCAACAATCAGCATCACCACAACGACCTGCAAACAGTATTAAACTGGGAGTAAAAGGAGAGCTCAATGGATGCTGACGTTCAAAGACATATGGTGCGTTTACAATACGTCTCCGCCCTGCTGAATAGACTGAGGTTAAAAATATTCTAGGAACTGAAATTATTAAAAACTTTCGTGTGTTTCGCCTATAAAATCTCTGTAGTCTTTTTCGTTATTCAGAACATTGTACATTTTTAGAAGAAACTCCAAATCCCGCCTTTGCTGGAGGAGACGATTGATAGCGACTGTGACGACGGGCTGCTGTTGATATAGGCCATCACATTGCTCATCCTGGCCTCGAGTGTCACGAGCCTTTCTAACGACATGTGCGGCAGTTTCTCCAGCTCCTTGTTTTCGGTCCGGGATTTTGACATCAGTTTTTCATACGGTTGTCGTTCGCTGCAACCATTTAGCATTTCAACAAATGGAAGTGACGGCCCGGAAGAAACTACCGATACGACTCTGGGGAGTGTAACACTTCTCAGACGCCCAAAACATTGTGAGACAACTGGATACTACAAACAAGTTAACATCCGTGGCTTTCTGAATGCTTGATAAACAGCGGACATCAGTAACGATATTGAATGGACGCCAAATCCGAATCATGCACTTAGCAGCACTGAGTAATGCTAGGTGCATGGCGTTGAGAGGGAAGTATGACACTACGTTAATGGCAACTTCTGTAAAGAGGTTAAACCGACGCGGTGGTCATCCCCAAGTTGTCTTCAGAGACTGGAATCCGTCCTTAGTTCTTCCACAGATACTGAGGAGGTCATTCTTTTGCCTTCGCATTATGTCTTGTTTGCGTGCACTGGCTGCAGCCGCGAACTTTGTGTAAAAAAACTAGCAGGCGTGTCACAAATGATGGACTGAAGTGTCAGAAAGACTGCTATTCAGGTTGGACTAAACCGCTGCACATCTTCGTGCACTGACAACTCGAAAAGTTTTACCTGAAGAGCAATCAAAACGTAGTTCCGGCAGGCATCGAACAGAAGGGCACAGTGTGGTTTGGAAGCAAACCGTATAGTTCCGGCAATGATTGGAAATATGCTAAGTAATTGGCCGCAGCCTAGTCTGGGAACAAAGACAGCAACCAAGAGTGGAAAGGAAAAAACACGAAAGGGGCTACAGTCCACTCGGCGGCACTATAAAGCGCGCAAGGCGAAAAGTGTGTGAAATCTTCGAATGCGGTAAACAACGCTCAAGAAGATCCAGGTTGAACGACCTTGAAGAACGGAATATAAGGTAAGTCGTTAGGAGAATGGCAGACGTTTGTTGCATGTAATTCATTGTACGAGTGGAGGAAGTAGCACTGAACTCATGTCAGGCGTCCTATAGCCAGCACACGCAGAATCATGCACACGGAACTGAAAGGCGGGTTAACAGTCGTTGGCTGGGACCCTTAGAGGAGTAACACGATCGGAGGTCACTACGTGTGGATGAGGCAAAGCATATTACAAACCAGTTGGTCCTCCCCATACAGACGTGCAAACCGATCAACAAATTTAGCAAGTGGAAAATGGACACGGTCAATTGAGAAATGACATACTGGGATGGGATGATGTGTAATTAGAAAGAAACAGATTCAAGGATTCCTCATACAGGGGTTATTGGAGGAATGAACGCATAACCACCAGGCCCAAACATAATGGAAACATATGACGCTAATTGGCTTTGAAACGTTAGAAAATGGTGAAAATGTCACTTTTACGCAATGTTTAAACTGCAGGCTGCAATTGTGTCGGCTGTATTATGTACCCCTCTATTCAACATGAAGCATACTTTTTGTCCAACACGCGTAATCAATCTCTCACGTCTTATACGTCCGTTATTAGTTTATCTACGATATCATATTTTCACTTCACCCATTTATATTGGAAACCGTTAAGAAAGCAGTTCATGCTGATTACACGTTCTATTTACAATTAAAAAACTGTTGATTAACCTGCAATAACGAGACCGAAAACATGGAATACATCTAACGCATTAACGAAGGCTTTATGAAAACTGAAAGTAACGGCATACCAAAAACAACACAACAGAGCCGGGCTCACCACTCACGAAAAAATGAAACTGCAAGCGCAAGTTCGCCGGAGGCGCGTGTTAAAACAAACGTGCGCAAGATGGCGGTGGTCCAGAACGCTTGCTGATGAAACGTTGTGAATATCGTGTTCCAGAAGCGTTTCAGCATGCGTCCAACGACCAGAATGAGGGTGGTATTCAGCAGTTCTTATCCTCATCCGATTCGATCGTTGTGAGGCCGACTGTTGGCCAAATTTCGGCCAACACCTCAGAGTCTGTCATGTGTTTCCTGGGTTATTCTGTTAGATTATTTTAACACCCAAGAGTACAACCCCACCGATCCGATTGGGACCAGAAAGGCAGTATAACGCTCATAAACTTTCTTTGACCATTTTATCAACGACCGCCAGACACTTCTTATTTCGGTATGCCTCTCGCAAATATTGTAGCGAAAAGGCATCTGATAAAACACACTCTTTATCATCCAACTCGCTAGTTACCACGCCGTACGTGAGCTGACGATTTTGAATCCCAATTTCAGTCAACAAACCCCCCGGTTTCCGCTCACATGTCGTGTGCAGTTAATTATCCGTTTCACGGGATTCGCCTTGAAGGTCATTCAAAAGGCAAAACGGTCCTTTTGGTGCGAATCCTCGATTTTTAAATATTTTTTGAAATTTTAAAGTCGAAATTTCAGGCAAAGTACCTACAATACATCAATTGTAAATAAGTGTCGTTGATAGAAAAATTGGAATACATCGAATAAGTCCCAAAAATATTGGCTTGGTGATGAAGAACTTTCCCTCCATTCTCGCGGAAATATCCCGTTATCAGACTTAAGGTTATTGTACCACACAATACCGCACATGCGCTCTCCGACTCAACCAATGAGATTGGAGATCAGCCGTTCTCTGTGACATCAACAATCTGTCGACGCCCGCGCGTGTGTACATTCCTATTTGGCGGCGTAGGTTATGGCAGTTTGACCCAGTGTGGCATTATAGAGCTCGGCCGTTATCAGCGTTATCTCAGTTTCTCAAGTTCTATAAATGAGATCATCGCAATTTTCGAGATGAAATGCGTCATCCTGTAGCCTGAGAGTGCTTTATTTTGCGGCGTTTTGAAGATATGGTCGAAATGGAAATATACGACCATACAGTGTTTGCTTTGCATTTCAACTAGAACGCTAACACAGGTGTTAGTGAGACATGTATGAAAACATTTCCAGTTTCCTTGCCTATACGATATTTATACTACTTCTCTTTGTTTGCCCGATTTCAGGTAGATGCTGGTCGATGAAACGTAGCTCTTAAAAATGGTCGGAAATGACGTCATCATATGGTTGTTTCTATTTTCGATGTTTATGAAACGGCGTAAGAAAAGGAGATCATGTCCCACTCGATCTTCGAGAATCTTCAGAAGTAAATTCTATTCAATCTACTCCATTGTTTCTTACTAGATCGAGGTCGCGTGGCGTTCATACGGAACAGTATACGGAAACAGATGAAATCAGGCTGCCTGCGGATTACATCTCAGCCAGTCACACTGTGATGTTTAGAGCACCAAGTATCTATCGCGGTGCAGAAGAATATTTCAATCATTATGACAATCAACGGAATCAAAGAAGATGATTACCATGTACCCCAAACGTCTCAACTACAGGTCTCCACCACTTCCCGAATGTGTTCGTTCTACAAATTGTTCATGGTGAAAGTAGTTCGGAGGGAGCAGCTAATAGTGTGAACATATACTGGATACCCAGACGCTGATCATAGCTCAAGTCAATCGGATGGAGCAGCTGCTGATGTGGACGTATACCGCATACCCTGACATTATTCATAGCTTGGGTGAATCAGGTTGGAATAGTCACTAGTGTAAACGCATATTGCATTCTGAAAGGTTGTTGATAGTCTAAGTCAATCGGGTGGAGCAGCTTCTAGTTTGGACTCATACTACAGTCTGAGACATTATTCATAGCTCAATTGAATCAAGTTGGAATAGCCACTAGTGTGAATGCATACACAGCAGTTCTTCATAGCTTAAATGAGTGAGGTTGAAGCAGCTACTAGTGTGAACGTATATTGCATTCTGCGACGGGAGGAGCAGCTACTAGTGTGAACGTGTTCTGCAATCTGATAGCCCTAGTCAGTTGCGTGGAGCAGCTACTAGTGTGAACCCATACTGCATACCCAAAAGTTATTTACAGTTCAAATGAGTCAGGTTGAAGCAGCCACTAGTATGAACGCATACTGCATATTCAGGCCTTCTTCATGGGCCAGGTCAGCGGGACCAAGCTAGCTATTCCATTCTCTGACTATATCAAATTCAAAAATGTTCGATAATGAAACCATGTATATTGTAATATACAAAACTCTTCTGTGTGACATAAGGTGGGGAACAGTTAGGCAAGTTGGCTCGCGGAATTCCCCCTTCCAGGTATGACTACAATATGGTACTTGGCGAACAGCCAGGTTCCTACATTGGCGATAGTCTGAAAGTGTAATATGTATACTGCAACCGGCTTACTCGGGTATGTCTTGAATACTTTCTGCGTATACAATTGGTTAATCTTGGAAAGCTTCGAGGTGAGGATTGAAGGGTGGAGATAGGCAAGCGATAAGTATAAAAACCTACTGATAACTACCGATGATGAAACTTAACGGCAATGGCGGTCCGTATTCGAGAAAGCAAACAACGGTCGTCCCACACACTTACGGGGATTCCGTTTGCACCACAAAACCTCTTGTACGTGCCAGTTAAATAGCTACCGATTAGATCGAAATAGTGACCTGAACTGCTTCTTGGCAAACATGCTGAACACTATTAATATAAGGTTGTGGGTGAGCGTTTGGATTTGAATATTCGGTCATGTCTATTGTGAGGTTGTTGGGGTTGTTGTTAGCAGGCCAGTCTCGCAAGCACGAGGGTCAGAGTGTAAACTCTGATCCTGCAAGGATATGCACTACTGATGAGCTCTAATAAAAGCAAAACTCGAGTCTAGTTCTTCCTCTCGAAGTGGGCTAGCCGAAAGGCTTATCTGAATGCGAAGGCTGCGATCGAGTGTGGGTGGTGTTCAATTTTGAAATGACCTAAATCCCCGAACCTTCACTACTGAAACAAAAATGTTTTCTAAACGATAGGTATGAAGTGACGTGAAATAGCCATAACTTTTGGTGAGCCCGGAGACCTCACGAGCCGAAATGACTTACATCCCAAGACACGGTGGTAATGCACGTTCAGACAATCCTGGAACATCTGCAGTGAAACTTGGTTGTTTAAAAGTTGAACGGGAAACTGATGAGAAATAAGATAACGCACAGACAACTGTCGTTTAATTCTGACGTTGGTAAAAATATTGAACAACAGGTGTTAGCAACAGAGGTTCTCTAGACAAGTCGCAGCTGAACTTTTAACGGTCATCGGGAGAAAAGAAGTGGAATGAAAAACGCGATAATTACTCACAGCATAATGAGAGGTCTGTGACAAAATTGGGGAATCTAGGACGAATACAAACCATACACTTCGGGGTGATGTTGTGCATATCCTGGGCCCAGATGGCACAGATGGTCTATCCTAGTGTAAAATCGGATCACTAAACATCATTGTAGCAATAGTCCATGTGTCTATAGCTGAAATGAGAGTCGTCTAACACCACTTCGTAAAGCAGTCAATCACGACACGGGAAACGGACGTCCAAGGAGGTAATGTCTGAACTATCTGGCGAAAAGTACCAAGGCTAGAATTTCCTAACGCACCGTGCAGTAGTTTCTCTCCAGTTTATCGGGGCTTCTGCAACCGTAGGCAGTAACAAGTGCCAATCCACTACGGGAACCTTGAGAGACAGCGGCTGCAACTGCCGTATCGCCAGCATCGGTATATAAGAGAAAAAAATCTGCGTTAGCAGTGATGTCCTGAAATGTTAGAGCAGGTGTTTCACAGAGTACTCCTCGAAAGTGGTTAAAGGTTTCTTCTTGGTCGGTTGATCAAGCGAAGGCGGTGTATTTGATTAAGAAAGAAATAAGGGGCGACGCGATTTTCGCGAAACTCACTATGAACTACCGGTAATGAGAAGATAAGCCGCGAGAACTTCGAAGATCATTGACAGATTTGGGTATCGGACAGAACCCTATATGCTTGATTTTGTCGAGATCACAGTGCACACGGGCAGTGGAGACATTATGTCTCAAATATTTGACTTCTCGTTGAAAAAGAAACACTGGGTTTTTTTCGAAATTAAACCAGTTTCCAATTATTTTTGGGTTAGTCCTATGTTCTTTAGAAGCACGTCCATGCACAATGATGTCATTTAGGTGAACGGAGCATTTATCGGGTATGAACGTACGTAGTGCCGTATGTATCAATCACTAGAATGAGGCGAGTGCATTAGTTAGTTCAAACGGCGTCTGCTGGAAATCACACAGTCCGGAAGGAGTAAAATGTGCGAACTTCCACCGGTCGTCCACATGTAGTTCTACTTGCCAGTAACCAGCGGCTTATTCCAGTAGTCTTATTCGTTCAGGTTTACACCGGATACGTGATGTGCGAGTGGAACCGCAAGTGGTGCAACGCAAGCCACTTGCTGTGATGGTTTAAAGCGCAGACGTTCTTTGGCTTCGGTCACTGTGACGGGCTAATCCGTTTTGGATGCCGTCAGCCATCCAGTGGCTTAATCAAGGGTGCTAAACCGTGTAGATTCAGCAAGGGCATCCAACTTGTCGTACATTCTGGACAGTGGGAATGAATCCTTTTGCGTAACAGCGCTCACTTTCCTGCAATCTATACATAACCGGAGTGTACCCCCATGCTTTTCCTCAAGGGCAATCACAACTGCCATGAGGACTGAAAGGGACATATAATTCCGCTAGCAAACGATTTACAAATCATCTTTTTTAGCCCACCCGGGTGTTGAATAGGTATACAGCTTGGTGGCAGCCGAAATGAGTTGGTATCGCTCGTGTTCCTACGTCTATGAGCAAAACGGATGGTGTAGACCACAACAACCCACATGTTTACTATTCAGTGAAGAGGACGGTAATATCGGCTTAGACACGGAACGAGTTATGGAATCATGTCGGTTATGACCACAACGGCAAGGTCGTTCCTGACGGACTCAGCAGTGGTGGCAGTGTAGCGTTTGGTAGGTTGGCCGATGTGCTCTCTGTGGTCCGTAGCGCTGCTAACGATTGAAAAGTTGTGACCGCGCCAGTGGCCTGCATTGTATCAGTGCGATATCCCCCACTAAATGGATGTGGAAGCGGAAGTGTGAAAAGCCTGACATATACTGGGATTTCTAGTATGCCCCATGGGCTGTCCGGGGGTGTTTTGTTCGCCGACCTCCGGGTTGATGTCAGTATAACCCTCGGCAGGTAAGCGTCGCAGTTTCCAGGCGGAACCTGCCAGTTTCTTCCCGAGGTGTTGAGTCAGTACATGGAGCTTGCGACAGAAATCTGGTCGGTGTGGATCAGTGTTAAAACACGTTCGTGGTCATCGAAGCTTCACATCAGTGATGTCCTCTTATAGAATACTTTCATGTTTCGCAGTGTCCAATGCACATTTTTCCAACAGTATGGCAAGGACACGGGCTATCTTAGCCTGCCTAATGAGAAAAACGTATTCCTTTTCCTGGATCTCAACGGCGAAAATTGACAACAACGTGAAACCTCTCGGATGAAGGGGGCAAGAGTGTCCGTTGAGGTTTTACTTGCTCTGCTTTGACGACGAAGTATAACAAGACGATAATAATACTAAAAGACTTCCCGGGGAACGGTGAGTCTTCCGTGCCCCCTGGACTTTTGGTCTGAAAGTCCCTGGCATGGTCGCCAATTATATAATATCCTGCAGTTGGAGGGCTGATGTTGTCAATAGCAATTCATTGTGCAAGGAACGGAATTTCCACGTGCTAAAATGGATAGTACAAGAGTTAGTCACAGAACCGAAGGGTTGGAAGTCGTATTCACCACCACCCAGTTGGGCAGAGAAATTCGTAGAGAGGGTTTATCCAGCAACACATGTGAAAACGGGAACACGACAACGTGGTGGGAGATGTGGACAAATCAGGAAAAACAGTTGTCCTACAAATATTCTTTGTCGACTTTGGTTGGTGCTTCCTGTGCTTGGTACAGGTACGTGGTGGCGGCCAAACCTGGAAGGAGAAGACGGTTAGCGGACAATTTATTGGGGTTGCTTTTTGGGTGACGTCGTTACCGTTACAGAAATCATAACTGCCGGAATTGCTCGACTGCACTTGACGCTGCATGCGTTTTCACGCTTTAACGGCGTGTTTGTCCCCAAGAATATTACAGTATAACGAACCTGGTGGTTGCGAGTAAAACATGGAACGAAACCGTGGGTTATGGCAGCGACATAGTTGTATTCTTCCCGGATTTTTCGGTTGCGTTTGTCATAGCAGTCCGCGATATCTTTGTTACAAATTTGAAGACTTGTATTTTCCTTAGCGAGGTGACAACCTATCCCTAAATCTACTTATCTGCCGAGATGTTTATAGTGTTTCGTTTTTTATAGTAATTAACAATATTTTACTTGCGTACAGCAATGCTTTCGCCTGGATTTTCGCGTTTTTCGTAGCAAGCAAAGGCGACCTTGGTATAAAAACAAAAATTGCTAACAACCTTCTGCTTTTCCTCCTGTTCTTGCAACCGCTGGTTGACATTACACGGAACTCCTGCCCAATTTACCACAAACCACTTCAAAGTTACGATCTGGCTGTAGCAACGCAAACAGTACTCGATGTCATCCCTGCTACTTGGAAACCGGCATGCTGAATATTATGGTGATCACCTCGGACGTCCGTGAACGCCCTGTTCGGATTTATTGTCCTAGTCGTCGAAACTTTTCTCGGTTTCAGTATTTTCTTTTTGCAGCCATTCAGCAGGTTCCTTCTGGCAGCCTGATAATTTGAAGTGCATTCTTCCGGGCAATCCAGTAACTCACGCTAAACCGTAAGCAGATTGTTGCGAACCACGGTGAATATTCTGCCGTGAAACCGGCCTCGACGGCGGTACCTCGGAGCCTAATTTATGGGCCGCTGTCAACTCCGAAATTTATGAAGGACGACGCCGTTGAAATTCAGTAGAAATGCTTGCCAATTGAAACGCTGAATAGCAATGCTGACTTCAATGGATGGGAATAGGTTTCAAGATGATCTACGTGAACTGCAACTCCAAACGACAGAACATATTCTGTGAAATATCAATTTCACAGGATTCGCCTTGAAGGCCGTTCAACAGGCAAAACGGTCCTTTTAGCGCGAATCCTCCATTTTTAAATAATTTTCCGGAATTTTAAAATCAAAATTTCGGACAAAGTACCTACAATACATCAAATGTAAATAAGCGACGTTGATAGAAAAATTGGAATACATCGAATGAGTCCCAAAAGTGTTGGCTTGGTGGTGAAAAATTTTCCCTCAATTTTCGCGAAAATATTCCGTTATTGACGTTATCTCATTTTCTCAAGTTTTATAAGTGAGATCTTTGCAATTTTCCGGATGAAATACGTCATTCTATAGCCTGAGAGTGCTTTATTTTGCGGCGTTTTGAAGATATAGTCGAAATGGAAATATACGACCACACAGTGTTTGCTTTGCATTTCAACAGGAACACTGATACATTTGATGGTGAAACATGTATG
>LUCH01005573.1:31341-41628 GCA_013368495.1 Paragonimus heterotremus | reverse complement strand
GGGCACGTGTCACTGAGTCGAGTGCGAAAACTTTTTTGCGAGACAAAGTAAAATATCTCATGTTTTATGTATTTTTTAACAACATTATTTGTGCCATTTTACTTTAACTTGATAAAACTTTCATATCATTAAATTTTCAGAAATTTTTGTATGAAGGGATACCGACTTTCGTGGCTTGTCCGGTCAACCGCGTTGTCCGCTAGCTACCCGTCATGGACTTTAACTGTATCTCACCACGGCGTTGAGCTATTCCACATAATGTTGGTAGGATTTAATCATCCACCCCATTTGCGATTATGTCAAGATGCTAGGTGTAAACCTCGGATCCACTGCTTTAAAGGACTTTGGTTAACTTAGAAGATCGCATTTCTCCAGTTCGTGATACAAACAGTCCGTTTCACTGTTTTTCAAACTTGCTTGGGCCGAAGCTGGAAGTCTCTGGTCAACCATATCTTCTTCACCTTACTCGGTCTCCGATCTGAAACGTGCGTTACTCCTGTCTGTTTTGTCTCATGCCAGATCTTCATTTATTACGGCGTTGTTTTTCTGTTATCTGTTCAAGCGCACGGTGTCCCAGATATCGTCATTCTTGCGGTAACATCTGTCCCTCTCTCTCTCTCTGGACATAGACATACAAGAGAATGTTTGGCTCCTTGCCGTTATTCAGTTCATATAGTGAACCCTCAGTTGTTGCTTGCTCCGTCGTACAGTATCCTAACAAAACATCCGGTAGTCCTTCTCCACAGCTGTTGTCTCTACTTTTCAGCCATTTGTTCAATGTACGATCGCACCGCTACACCAACCCGTTCGTTTGTGGTTGGTACGGTGATATACACAAAGCTGAATAAACCAGTTTGTCGACATCTCTTGAAACTGCCGGCCCTCAAGACGCGAGCTATGGTCCGTGGTTACCGTATAGGGGCATTCCAAAACAAGCCACGACTTTGAGCATGGAGTTCTATGCAAACATTCCGCTAGTTCGATTTTCCATGGGAATGACTGCTGCCAATCGTATGAACTGGTCAATCATTGCAATCATGTAGCGATTTCCGTTTACGCTTTTCGGAACTGGAACGAAGTTTTTATGTCATGTATGTCATTGGCTTGCTGTGTTACAATGGATTGCGTCGGCATTGTTGTCGTCAGTATTTCTTCACTCTTTTGGCAGCTAGGGCACACTCGAGTGAAACTGGTCACATCTTCCTGCACCTTGAACACAAATACCCTCCGCTGCAGTGAATAAATTATGTGTTCTCAATCCATGTAAACACCTATGTGTACCATTCGAATTACGCGCTCCCTCTAGTCCACTGGAATAAATGACAGTTTTCACGATCTCAGCCTGGTCTGTAACTTTACATTTTGTTGCTTCAATCCTGTTGTAAGAAAATGTTTGATACCTGTCAGCCTCTGTGGCAATGTTCGGATTTTTCCGTTACCGAACTTGCATTCCTCACAGACGCTTAACCTTCGACCGCTGCGACGTTTCTTACTGTCTCACACACAGTTAATCTTTTCTGATCCTCCAGAATGTAAAGTAAGACAAGTCTGAAGGTGAAAGGAGCACTTCAACGGTCAAGTAACACTCTAAGGAATACATACCGCTGTCCGTTCACGCAAAATGCGGTTTTCGCACTGTCCTTCCATGTAAATGATAACTGCCAGTAAGTGGAATACCAGTCCTTGGAAGATATTATTTTGCCACAATGGAGATGTGCAAAAATCTCCTACATTCGAAGTCTCTGGAACGCATCCTTGATTGCCACTCAGTTAAGCTGTACGAAGTCGACAAGAAATCGCCAGGTTCTGTACGACATTTTATCCAACAGAATCCTTGAAGAAAATGGGCTGCGTGTTCGTTGAATGACTCTTTTCTCCACCATCGCACTTAAATGCATCTGATCAACCTGAACCAACTTGAATTTTATTCCCCCACAGACTGGTTTTTATTTTACCCCTGGCTGCAAGTTTATCGAATGTTTCATCCATGCACAAAATTTGTATTAGCCATCCGCGTCACTGACTGGATGACAGAGCTTATAAACACACTGCCTCAGGGCTAGGAACGGACATTCTGGTACAGATTTCGCAGTAACCCTGCCCAGTCGGTGTTGCTTCCCCGTCTCTTCGCAACAGAATTTGACGGTATCGCCACCAACATGCAGCTCGCTCCTCTTCAGGTTTACACTTGCTTTCAATAGACGCAGCAAATCGGCACTTACTATCGTCTCTTTCACATTGCCACTTACTAGCATTGCGTGTAGTGGTCTGACACCACTTATATGAGTTTTAACATTTTGTGTCCCCAGTACCTTCAGCGCCGTCCATCCGACGGTGAATACATTCCAGTTATAAAACTTAACGGGCAACCTCTATATTTTGTTTTAAATCAACACCCAGGCCTCCGAACATGCGACAACGATCTTTTGTTCTCTCTCGACCAGCGTTTTTACTCTTGAAACGTCTCCATGGTAACCCAGTAATACAAAAAAAACAGAAATAAATCTGCTAGGGCTGGTGTCCCACTCCGATACAGACAAAACAAAGATTATCCTGTGTTGTTCACATGTCAACTTAGTTTGCGGTCTTCTTTGTTCCAAATCCGTCTTCAAGCATCTAAGTGTTTTTGTCAATTGTTTCATTTACTTCTCGAGCTCACTTACTTTTAGCCATTCGAATCCGTCCACAAGAATGGACAGTGCGCGAATCCGGTCAACCATTCGATATCCGTGATTTCACAAGACTCGATCACCCTAACCTTCTCTTGCAAATCCGGTGGCAAACTCTGGAAAAACAACTACCACACTAAACTATACCTTGTCTTCTCGTTCTCTTCTGGTATACCCGAAATCATCTGCCGCGGTCAGTGCTTCAAGCAAACCAGGAGGCCTTCAATATCGCAAAATCCGACGCCATGGAAACGATCCGTCATTCACCTTCGGTCGTGTTCCATGTTGTCATCCGCGAATCGATTAGGCTGCGGCTGCTTCACTGCATTGTGTTCAGGACACGCAACCAAGGTAGTAAAACGTCGATCAATAAAGAACGATCCCTGCTGTCCAACCCGCCCGTTCTCAGTCTACGAGGGCTTACTCACCGCATTGTTCGCAACCTACTCGCCATGTCTCACCCCAACGTTCAGATATTCCACCGAATGTTGGAATAATCGCGCTTTTGACTTGGTCATGCATTATATAAGTTTCTACTATAATAAGAGGATCTGTCGATTGTTTAGTGTTGTTACTAATGCAGCACTCCATACTGGACAATCGGTTTACCTGGAATTTCGTCTTTTTGCATTTTTGTTGTTTATTTCTGGATGCTGTCGCCCGGTCTTTCTTTGTATGAAGTCGCATAAGTTGCTCTTCAGGTTGAACGATAAAAGCTGGTGCTACTGATGTTGGTATCACTATTAACTTAACTGCTTCAGAGTCATTTTCGCTACCGATATCAGTACCGAGTGTCAGCACTTGTATGCATCCGCAAACCGACAGATGATAGTGTGTTTTAAAAAACGTAAAGAATCACAACATAGTTCGAGTCATATACACACAATAGACATATATCTGTTATTCATTCAAAGTTTATGGTGTAGCGACCCTATTTGTTTATGGCTCACTGTGTTAGGGTTACGATTGCCATTTATATTACATTTGTCTCCAACTTTTGCATATGCTTAAACATGTGTTTGAACGAGTGTGGAGACCAAAAAGTTCCCTGCGCACCTGAACGTACGACTCACAGTGCGCTTGCTTGTCGTTCCGCTGTGCTATCTTTTTGTCATATTATTCGCTCGCCCACGTCGACTTCGCTTGTCGACAGTATACTAAAGTACATAAATACTTGGGAATGGTTTTGTTCCTTGATAATTTTAATGTTTCCTCCCAAATTCAATGCCCGTATAATATTCGAAAAGTCAACCATAGCTGACAGTGTAGCGGCCTGGAGACTTCACTGGTTTTCCTGCGGTAAGATGTGTAAGCTTGTTTTAAACCTCATGGTTGTATACAGTACACTGGTTTTTGGGAAAGTTTACAAAACGTATGCCGTCCGATATTCGTCTCCATGTCTCGTGACTGTATAGCAAGATCTCAAAACATACACTTCCTGTTAACCCGCCAGTCGACGGCCGGTCTCTAGCTTTCTCAGCTAATCTGCCTGTCTGTGCCGTCTATAGCGCCACAAGAGACCACTTGCCCATTTTGTCCAACAAACGTTTGACCTCTGTTCTCATCGGCTCTTTTATATTTCATGTCTGATGAGTTCTTACCTAGATAAAATGACTTGGTGCACGCGCCGTAAAACAGCATACTCAAAATCTGATGTTCGCAGGTCAAAATACAATAAGGTTAATTCGAAAATAAATAAGATGCAAGTTGCAAGCTACAGGAGGTTCTGAGATCCACGAGTACACTACCAGTCAGAAGTTATTTCATACTTTCTGACCGCTGATCTTGGCCTGTGGTTGATCTTGATATCCATTTCGCGGCACAGACGGCGTGTTTGAGGAAATGGAGGAGGCGGATGGCAACATGCACAGTAAAACGAAATGGCAACATACTACACGTTGGTACACTACTCCCCATCGCCGAAAGCACTGACCAATGCGCTCTGGACTGTTCTCTCTTTAGCGACTAAATAGCCAGTCCAATTGCTTCAAATAATCGACATTATCCTGGAATATCCGGCTTCAACCGATTGAAATACACCATGTTGAATCCAGAACTGTTGCTTTTAGCTCCACGTATAAAACAGGTGGGCTCAGATATAATCTCTTTCACAATGTACTCTCCCTTCTACTCGCGAAATATTTTTTTAAGATGCCCAGTTTGTGGCACGTCCGCAGGTAGCCAGCCTTCACCATCGGGCACCAAGGAGCTCCCATATACCCTTCTGTTGTAATAGTCCATTCGATATGTCGCTTGTAGGATTCCTCGTGCTGACCTGTATGCCTTCGCTAGTTTGTGGCATAACTAGATGCAGTGGTCCCAAGTTAGCAGGTTGTCCATCGACGACCTGTGAACGGACAAATATGATAGTAGCCGCACTTCCCTTTCCATCAGCGGATTTCGTGGTGACTGTACTGTAGAAAAAAGGACGTTATCAGGTTGTGCAAGCAGATACGACCTCGTCCCAAGACCTGGTGTTTTCCGAAGTCACAAACGCCTTTATAAGAGACTTTAGCGTGAGATTGACTTGGTCCCTGATATCAGTTCCCTGTGAATGATAAACGGTCATCCTCGTTACTTTTACGCCTAATATTCTACAGTTCATGCAACAGTTCACTTTTGGATGTTTAGCCTCCGTCAGAATTCACCTAACCTGGAACATCCTTGCGCGAGGTCCGGTGACCAAAAAGAAACCTGGCGACTGTTGCATCATCTGTTCTTGGCGTTGGTACGGCTTCGCATCATTTAGTGAAATTATCCGTCGTCACCAAGATGTACATACTTTCCCGGCTGGTCTTCAGCGGTAGTTCAACAATGTCAACTTCTGCTAACTCATGCGGGTACCCTATATGCATATTCCGCGACGGTGCACAGTGTTGTCCCTTATGCCATTTAATCTGTTCACACAAACTAAAATTATCACACATTCCTGACAGCTATTTGCTGGCAGGACCATCAAAAACAATACTCTTTAGCTTTTTCCAATTTGTTGTGGCGCGCATGTCCCAACTTCTCATGTACTGCCTCCAAGAATTTTCTGGCCGCCGATTCAGGGACTACTATCTAACTTTTATATCCCGTATCCTGTGGGCGGTAAATAATACCCTCGTGTAGCGGACAAGTGGGTATGCTCTAGACCCTCGTCCACTAACAATTTAATACGCCCTCCCCAAACAGCAATCGAAACGCAGTCTCAACAGGCATCGATCTAGAGAACGTAGCGGGGTCTAGAAACAAACCGTATAATTCGAGCAGTGTTTGGAAGTATGATAAGTAACTGGTTCCGGCCTTGTCTAGAACCAACGGCGGCAACCGGGTGAAGAAGAAAAGAAGCGTAGATAGGCAGCAGTCCACTCGATGGCATTCAAAAGTGCGACAAGCGGAAAGTGCGTGGAACCTTCGAGTGCGTTAAACAACGCTCGAATAGGTTTGGGTTAAGCGACCTTGAAGAATGAAATGATAGATGAGTCGTTAGGAAAAGGGCAGGCATTCGCTGCGTGCAATTAGTTGCCTGACTGAAGAAAGTGGCACCAAGCTCATATCGGGCTTCTCATTGCAGGCGTACACAGAATCATACGTACAGAACAGACAAGCGGGAAAACACGGTTACAGCCGGGATCCTCAGAGAAACCACACGATCGCTGGCCACTACACTCGGCAGTGTGGGGGTGATGCCACGACGGTCGCAAACAACGCGCTTCTCAAATACATCCTGCCATCCATTGAAGGGTCGACCTTGACCCGTCTTCTTTCCTTCGCTTATGTTTGATTGGCAAATCCACATCATGAGATTCAATGACAGCCCACAGACTACTCCGTTTTAAGCCGATTGTAATCATCACCAGGTAACCTTCCGCACACGTAGGTCAGTCTCCATGGCCGCGATTCGATCTTTTAGACAACACACCATCGTTTCGGCTGTAAAGACCAGACTAGTATTTGCATTCAGAATTGTATTTTTTGCAAGAATTTTTTTCAACGAACAACTTGCCTCCCTATGTCTTTGAAGTTTCTCAAAGATTAAAGGCGTGAATGATCTTTTCGAACCAAGGACCGCCTTCCGAGAAGATAGTGACGGAAATATTTAACAAACCGTGCAAGGCAAGCACCCCGGGGTGCTGTTAGCACACCCCAGACGATTCGAACAACGGGAGAAAACTGTTGAAAAAGCTGTCCGTAATAAGGAATCAATCCATGAAAAAACAGACCTCGTCGGCACCCATAGAAATTGGTCATTCTTCCAGTGTACACACCTTTTCGGGATCACAGCGCACACCGACCTTGGAGTTGATGCATCCTGTAGTGATCGAAAAGGATTTACTGAATCGCCTCTCATGTCTCAGTAGGCTATCAGCGACAACAAAATGAATGAACGCAACAGGAAAATTACAGAGTTTAAACGAGTTACTGTAGTCGAAGAACTTTATCCACTGGAGATATTCACAGGTATTCAATATGACCATCACAATATTCCAAATTACTCGTGTCTGGGACGTAAGAATATTGCGGAATTGCCGTGGACTGCTGTAGCCCGATTAGGGCTGTGACGATGTTTGTAGGAGGACGAAGCTAAAAATCGTGTGAAAGACCGGTGTATTATCGTCAAGCGGCTGCGCATCAGAAAGGAAAACAGACAGGTGTACACAAATTTGGTATTGTATTGCAAAGTCATTTTAATCCATTAGAACAACCGGCAAAAGTGTTGCGAAGGCGTTGTTATGTAAAAACAAAGCATTAACAATTCACATGAAAATAAAAAGTACTCTATTGTGCTAGGTATTTCACTTCAGTCTGCATGATGAACACGTTAATGGATACACTCAGTCAAGCCTAAGCTAACCTTAAAAGGACTTTAGATAAATTGGACAACCTTTCAATGACAGAAATTCGGTGTACGATCACACCGCGTAAGTAAATCAGCACGTGTTGTATTGATCGTTTAAGAGTGGATGGCGCATTCGTAAATCCGAATTGCACGGTTTCAAACTCATACGAGCGGAAGGTTATCAACAACGCGGTTTCCATGTCGTCACTGCTCGTTAATTCCAGCTGTCAATAACCGCCTTATAAATCCAGAATGCTAAACCACTCAGTCTCCAAAAAGGCATCAGTAGTCTCATAGACACGTCGTAGTGGAAACGAGTCTTTTTTGGTTACCTCGTTTAACTGACGGTGGTCAAAACATAGTCCGGGGGGCACCTTGTTTCCTGACCAACGCTACCGGAGACGCCCATGAGGACGTTGGTGGTCGGATGTCTTTTATCTTCGACACTTCCGCCAGAAATTTTGCCAACTTCTCTTGAAAATAGGTTGGTAAGAGACGAGCCGCTTGCCCGTTGTTGATAATGTGCCGCACTACCGTCTGTGTTAGAGCACTCAGACGTTGTGATGCTCACGAACCAAGCTGGGTAACGGTGAAGTGCAAAAGAATTATCAATTCACCCACTACCAGTTAAATGGTCTCTGAATCACCATCTTGTTTTTTTTCTAAACAAGCCGAGCAAGGTGCTTGTGGTATTTGACTACTCAGCGGTCCTCCATGGGGAAACTT
Source organism: Paragonimus heterotremus (assembly GCA_013368495.1). Taxonomy (NCBI): domain Eukaryota; kingdom Metazoa; phylum Platyhelminthes; class Trematoda; order Plagiorchiida; family Troglotrematidae; genus Paragonimus; species Paragonimus heterotremus. The sequence goes on along the minus strand of LUCH01005573.1, from coordinate 33,408 downwards.
AGTAGCGAACTAACTGAAAGGTCAGACTCGACCAACTGGCGAAGCGGGGTTATACTCCGTATCAATGTCAGCCGATATAAAACGAATGCCTACGCAGGTAAATGGGCCGGAATCGGATAAATAGATTATATGCCTCCTGTGATTGAGCTCGGACAACGCATCTAAACAAGATAACTAGATGTTCATCCCTTTAGTGCAGCGGCGTCTCTCTTCTTGCAAATTTCAGGCGTTTGATTTGAAAAGGACTTCGGATCTGACGGTAAGAACTCTTGCTTGGTATTCTTTGGGACATTAAGAGAAACCGGATTAATGATCAAATAATTGCAGTGTGCACTGGAATTAGGTGGGTTTCATTTAGCAAGTAGTTATCCACACAAAATTACTCTGTATCGCCACTTTCAACAGAAATCCTGCTTAAAATGTCGGGTTAGACTATACGGTGAATCATTTGCTAGGAGACACTAAACGTGAAGTGGGGGATCTAGTTCAACTGTTTTACAATTGAGGTGCAATTAGCAGCAAAGCCTCATGCAAGAGGTTTGGTAGTGGTTTGCGTCAATTTGCTACAGGAAGTTTGTTTCAGGAGCAGTGCTTTGATGTTGTCTGTTGGGATACTTCTGGGATAATGAAGCAAGACAATTGCGAATGCTGGATAAACTTGCTCGGCGAATTCATACGGGCGAACGGGACTAGATATGACAGACCACCCATTTTTAACGAGTGCGAGGTTGACTTTCGGTTTTTCTCTAATGTGTCTGAAGTTGGCTACGAGAGGGCAGGTTATTTGAACTTATAATATATTGTGGGTGCTTACCACTGCAGCCATTTTATTGAAAAGTTTAAAGTACCTCTAACTACCTCAACTATTTGACCAACATTGCAAGTGTTAACAACAGTGATACGAGTAAAACTCACACATCATATTAAAAATCGAATTAAAAGAAACACTCGTGAACTTTTTCTACGGACTGCCCCAGTCATCCCGTTCCAGTACACCAGAAACCCAACCACCGGCTTTGATATATCTGGTGTGACCCGTGTTAATTATATTACGTTATATATCGAAGTACACTGGTGCCATGTGGGTTCGTTGTCGATGTGGTCTCCAGGAGGTTCATATGTACCAATTGTCCTGGTATTGATATGTGGCTCAGCTGTCCCAAGATTTCGACCACTGTTGCAAGAAGCCAACAAGAGTCAAGCTTATGGTTGCCACCTCTACCCGAAAATGACACCTAAGTACAGAAGCCGACCGGCAGCCGTAAACAATTTCGAAGTACGTTGTAACCGAAACACATCCATGCATCGGCATTTATTGTGAACCAGATTGGTGAGGGCAACTGCTTGACCAGTTAAATGTACGGCTTGCTGGATGGTTGCAAAAAGAAATGGTTTCCGTTCAGTTCTGTTCAGTTCACAGGTCGTGGCAGCTAGCAGTCTGGTAGTCCAGTTTCTTGCGCTGGTAGGCGACAGCTTCCCTCGCTCTGATTGAGGATCCCTTATCAAGCTTCGTCTGCCTGATACCTGTAACCTACAAAATCAATGACAGTCTTGTACATAAAGAAAAGGAAAAAGAATTACAGGACCAGAAAACAACTTTCGTGCATGTTCGTTAATAAAATAGAGACAACCGTACTGAGATAATCACGCATACGTACAATTCCGTACACACTGGTTTTGGAACAATCAATAATACGCATATGATACCCCAGCTACATGTTACTCTTAAATGTAATTGCGGCAGTTCTGTGACACTATTTGTGCAGTACTAAGAGAAACAATACTGCTCTTGCTGCACACTGAAAATAGGGTTTGCAGAGTGCGTACTCATATGACAGCTTACTGTTGTTGTGGAAAAAAAGAGATAAGTTAAGCACGAAGGACATGTTCAGGTACAGCTCAATCCATTTGAAACCCCCGATTTATCAATGGCGACACATGAACACACTGGTACTGAGATAGTCTGACGCAAATTTGTTTTTGAGCAATAAGAGGGAGGGAATAGAATTTTACAGCCCCCGTCTCCCACTGCCTCACCTGGTAGGACCAAGTTTGTAGCTTTCGGAA
>LUCH01005573.1:17520-28955 GCA_013368495.1 Paragonimus heterotremus | reverse complement strand
CCTATACAAAAGTATAAATGCCAATAGCCAGTTCAAAATGCAGTCGTTAAATTGCTTACTATAAGCAACCCCTATCTTTGTGGAATAAGAACGCCAAGGAGATGAGACGTGCGCACCAAAAGTGTTTTGCAAAACAGAATCAATTCAAACAAGTGAGGTTCATTCTGTACAGGGAAAAGTGGTGCAAAATGTATATAAAAATAAAGCGAAATATGAAAATGCTTGCAATACCCTATAGGTTCCTATCCTTTGGAGTCCTCCTGTTTGAACCATAACAGTCCCGTAGTTGTATAAGATAGGTGATGTTTTAAAAAGGGGTCCGAATGTTTGTATGCCTGTCTGAAAACAGTCTACATTGGCAGGCCCAGTTTTCATCCATTTCTTCGGTTATGGCTTCTGCTAAATTCAACGGAAGTTGCGGCTAACCAAAAGGGATTCATAATCGCAACGATACGAATATTATGCGGACTGAAATCAAAGTGTGGATAACAATCATAAACTGGAAGAAAAAGTACAAACCCATTGCTGGACTATTAAAAACGGACCGGCATTTTATCTCACTTGCAATTAGCTAGGGAGGTTGCAATGGAGAACGTATGATCGGTGCTGTGAGACAAATATTCAAAGCGGACGGTGAGTGAACGATAGTAGTAGTTGAGGTCATACCGACCTATTTGGCTGACTTGGATAGAATCCCTAATAATCACCCAGTCTTATCATTCTATGATAGCTCAAATGGTTGAAGGCACTAATTGCAACCGGGGTCCTTTTACTGTGTACAGATGAAGAATAGCTTAATCATCAGGCCACACTGCAATAACGCTGCACACCAACTTGGAATCAATTATAAAATTTTCGTAGATACATTCCGGAACAGGTGATTGTATCCACTGTGCCATCAAGTCACAAATGGACTGACTGTTAACACTATTTGATGGTTAGGAATCTAGTTTTTTGTTAACCGTTCGGCTGCTCATGGTAGCTGGCGCAATGGTACAACCACTGAGGCGGTCCAGGCCATGAACAGCTTCACTCAAAAAGTGTTGGTACTAACCCAAGAGCGGAATACTGTTAGAGATCTACGAGACACCTGTCTTTTAAAGTGAAAAACATCACACAATCCTGCAACCAACTAGGTTTGTAAACTATGCTGGCTTTCGGGGACCGGTGTTGAATCTGTGTCGGTTCTCCTTGTTTGTTAGCATGTTGCCCATCTGGTGAAGTGAGTCATGCTTATCTAATCACAAATCGCAGGACTGCTAAACTGTGCAGTTGTTTAAGGTTCAAACAGCAACCGGTCCTGCATTGTTCTTCACAGTGATTCTAGTTCGTCCACTCGACGATTCTCACTTCCAGGATTCCCCCCAGCCTTATGCTAACGCGATTCTGAAGTCACACTGAGAAGCCGGGTAAATCCCAAAACAAAATCAACCCAATAGGTTAATTTCCGAACAACAGGCAGACTTCGGCGAACATCGATCAGAAAGCTGGGGAGACGAACGTGATGATAAAAACCAAGAATAAAGAAAAAGAGGATACGGTGATTAAACCCGTGGGACGGATGACTAATAAATAGTGTGCAAAAGGATCAGGATACACACCACAATGTTTGATTACTTTTTCAATAACTGCGTTCGGATAAGGGCATATTTAGTACAACAACACTTTAGATGTGTTCCAACACTCAAAGTAACACAAGCTCTTATAAACCAGTTATGAACTGGAGTGTTCTCATACCGAGATCAACCAAAAATAGCACATGCACGGAAAAACGTCACCACAAGCCGATTTGACCGGCATCTTTACGTACCGGTGCAGAAAACGTTCTATCAACTCTAAGACGGTTACGTAATAACAAGCGGTAACTTGAGCAATAGGAGCTCCTCTGGTTACAGGTCACCCAGTAAAAATGTAAGAAGAGAGAACGAGTCACAGGTGCTTCACTTTGGAAAAACTTAATTAGACTGGCAAAAACTAAAATCAACCGATCATTACCAAATTTAATTGCACCCTTTCTTTTGATTGTACGGCATTATCCAAGTTGGGAGTTTATCATTTTGCACCGCGGGGTGGCGTTTTTAGGTGCGGTTAGTTCAACCATTTTTGCCAAAAAGCTAGGAAACCTGATACTCAGGGGTAGGGTGAGATGTAGATATTGTAGAGTGAACTAGTTAACTTCATTTGACCAATTTATGATTACGGATTTGGAGAAAACGCGTGTTAACCTTGGGTGCCACCCATCCTGGTCTGCAGACAAAATAGTTTCTCTAGGGTGTTAATAAAGTTCAACGTTTTAGCTATTTGGTTTCCGTCCGGAGGCTGCTAATTCGTACCGAGCAGTTATTGCACGGAAGTGATGTGGAACTGGAGAAGAAGCGTACGAAAAAACTAGAGATGAAACTGAAATTATTTATTTTCAGTGGGGAAAATGTGTAGCAACATAAAAGTACACCCACCAAACAGTACGTTGCTGCCATCATCCAAGACTGCACTAGCATACAGTGGATCGTATTCTTACCTCGCTTCATATGCTCGGTCACAAGAGGCTCCCGACGATTTGGGTCTGTGTTACAGCGCCCATAATAATCCTGGGTATACTGTTACATATCACCTTGAATACACTCCTACTGTTGGGAAGCGTATCTCCTAACGAAGCGGTCAGGACGCATTACACCACGTCGATCGATCCAGTTCGGATGGTATAGTCGTGCGTGTTGGTATGGTTCCACTCAGATTGTATCCTTACGTTTGAACGTCCGTGCGCTATCTAGGCTGTTTTCCTCGAGTTTGCTTTCTGATGTCTTCTTGTAACGTGAATCGTTCTAACGCCCTGACTATTATTTATGACCGTTCCATTTGATTTGTTTCGCGTCTTGTCAGCCATGTATGGTAATCCTTTCACCCCACAAATTTAGTCTCTGTGGCCTAATTATGACTCATCCTTCTATCAGTTGTTGTCAAACGACTGAGCGCGTGACCAATGAGACGATCCAGTACATACAAAATTTACTCATTCCAAATATAGATATATTCACCTTTACTTGTACATGCCGTCTAACGGTAAACTTCGTTACACCACAGATTGATAATCAAATGGTCGACACTATTACAAATTTAACTTAAAAATTTGGCCGCAACTTTGCAGATTTCTGGAAGCCACTTAGAACTAATCATATAATTTACCAAATCAATGAAGACGAAAACTTAGAAGGAAAGAACCCACATTTTTCTCATACCCATCAATGCTGTTACTACCTGTCGTGATCACAACTATTACATTTGGGAGGTATGGAAATATCTACATCCATACGCCTTCTAGACGCAGTTTGAACAGGATCACGGTATCACCATAACTAACTACCCGATGACTAAAGCAACTCGTTTATAAATGTGCCTTCCGCTGCATCTATCTAAATGGATCACCAATGCCCATACTGATAGGTGACCCCATTGGTAGACGTGCTGCCACTTGGAGTGCGCTGTTGTCTTTGTGTGGGTTCTGTGTTGAAAAGGTCCACGCAACTCACAAAATCTTTTCTGATTGCAACAACCTGTTTTAGTTTATTGGACACCGAAGGCTGTCATTAATTTCAGGTCGTTCATTGGTCTTTTTGATTCGTGCTGTGCTAGTTATTTGCACTGTTAGCAGCACAACACCATAATGGTGCAAACAACCTAATTGCCAAAGTGCGTTTCTCAGTTCAGCTTAATACGGATTGGTTACTGGTGGTAATTTTGGAATTCATTGGGCTAAAAGCAAATGGTATGTATAGAATGGATTTCTGTACACTTTCTACAGCACCCTTGTTCTGCAACCGCAAGCCGAATTAACGACTTATCTTAGGTGTATTAAATGGGAAACAATAATTTTGATCTTAGCGAACTCATACAATGCCTGTTTGATGTGAAAGATTCTTCACATGAACTGACGTCTTCCGCGTCTCCAGAGTGATCATGCACTGACAAGTCACGGTGATGACCGAATTCGTCAGACTCGAGCTAATGGCATGAGTAACTTGAATGTCAGAAACACTACAGTTACCGACAGAATATGCTATTGTCTGTGGACGTGCAATTCTGAAACTGTTGAAGTCACTTCGGGAACAGATCTATAACAACATGAGCACTAAATATTGATCATGTGTGTACTCCGCTGTTCATGTAATAGAATGAAATACCAATAGCTACAAGTTACAGGATGAAAGAATAAATACGATTAATTTCACTGGACTGGACCACATACAACTGGTATACTGCGTTGTATTCGGTTTGTTCAGTAGCTGCATGTTCTTGCAAATCAGGACAACTCAGTGTTAAAATGAGTGTGTGCGTGAGTGGCTGTCGTCTGGTGTCTCGCTTGGTTCGATATGTGATGTAAGTTTGATCGGATGGCCTACATTACGGACACTAAAGTGAAGTGATGTAAATGTGAATGATCAAACGATCGATCGGCGTCTGAAGATGTCAGTATAGACGTTATATGTTCGTTATAACCGTCTATTAAATAACTAACACTATTGTTTTTATTGACAACATTTCGAGCTCGATACACAAACCGTCAACTGGAATCAGTTTCAAGCATTCAAAATACAACCTGCACAACTGCCGAATAATAAAACACAAGCAAACATTTTCTCACACTGGCGCTAATAGCCGCACTGATGGACATGTTAACTCTTGTTCACATTCTATCGAACTACGACGTATAGAACTGATAGGTTTTGCAAAACCCATTGGACTATTTCAATTTAATTACAAATCATTCGGCTTATGACACAAAGCGTGAACGTTTAGAGTCACCAATGAACCAACTGATAATTTTGTTTGTTTTGTACAATTGGACACACGTTGCTTTCGGAAATCATCATAAAAAAGTATGAATGCAGGTACTGGTAAGTCTGGTCTGAATTGTTACACAGCTGTCACGAAATATTCAAGATGCCCTATATTCAGTTTCAACGATTTCTAGAGCACAAATTCAAGGGCGAGTTACCTGTACGGTTTATGTTTGTGATGTCGCCCGGAGTATGATATCAACGACCGAACTTCTATAGGCGGACGCTAAGAAATTCGTTTTCCATTTTGGGTGCACAAGGTTTTGATAAGTTACTAACAAAACTCACTGACAACTTCGTTAGATCATACGCATGCTTTTGGATGTGCAAGTGGAGTTGGATCTATTTTACTTATGTAGAAGCTGCCCTGTAAAAACCATCGTAGATTATTGTTGATCAAATAATGCATTTTCCAAGAATCATTGTAGTACTCTACAAACGGAAGCTTGTTGGTTCCTATGAACGTTAAAACAGCGCGCTGTAGACAGAGGATCTACAGACTACGTATTAATTGCATATTTAACTTGAAACGATATTAGCTCGGAAAAATAGTGCCAGAACGCCGAAAATTTCCGCCATCATGCGGTACACCTCACTAACTAAATACCGTGACCTGTGTTCATCAAAATTATAGGTATGCAAATGTTATTCGAATCAGTGGCATCCATCGCACTGAAGTCCCTTATAGGTGGTAGTACACATGGGCGATAATGTTAAAGCTTTTCAGAAAATTAGTCGTAATTATTGTCATAAGAGGGTTACTTGCTGTTCAGTGGAAAACTTACACTTACACTTACACTTTTACATAGCAAAACTGATTCAGTGTTAACTCAGTTGCTAGTGGGCGACCAGGGAAGTATTACACGACGATATGTTCTGAACTGATTGCTGAATTCCGTAACTTATGCAGATGAAGGTCACAAATATATAAACATGTTTTTGTGAACAACAACAAAGTTAGCTGCACTCATAAGATCCACCGCAAGCTAAAGTTAGATTCAGGTTTCTATATGAGTGTAGATGTTTGTGCTGCGGTATACCAGAGTTTCTGAGATCTGTAACATAATTAAAGGAATCCTCAACCGTGACGGTGTTCTTCCATGTTACCCACCGTTCTGGTCTGTTTCACCGTCAACACCCGTATTATCCTCGGAGGTTTCGTTGATAATCATTTGACCCACGTGTCTTAGGGGCGTCTTCTGACAAGTGACATCAAGAATTCGGAGAATTTCGTATCCCTTATGATCAAAAATAATTCCACCAGAAGTGTGTAAATCAACGTCGCTGTGACAATCAACATCTGTGAAGTGAACACCACAATCTGGGTACTTGCTTCGATCAATTTAGCGGTACTTTCACAGGTTTCATTTTGGCTAGCATCAAGGTGTTAAAATGGAATACCTCGTACTGCTGTGTTAAGTTCTACAAAACTCAATGGTTTGTTTGCATTAGCAGTGGCCTCCCTTGTCCAGACAGAGATTTTCCTTAACAGATCCGACTGAATGTGCTGAAGGACAACAAACGAATGACGGAAACCGATAGGTGCCAGACGTTGTGATTATCCTTCAACGAAGTGAATGCCGCTATCAGTAACCAAAGCCAATGGCACTCCACCGACCATTCGGTTCTCTCACCGCTTGCATTTTACAATGTGTATCAGGCATTTTAATAGAAAACAATTCCGGACATTGAAAATATAAGTAATGCATAACCCTGTGATGGATACCGTTCTCTGTATTGCCAGTGAGTTCGTTCAAAGGATTCACCTGGTAAAAATCAGGCTTTTTACTGTGAGCTTTAAAACCATTTCATCAGAACATCTTGTATATTTAAACCAGTGAGGAAAATATCCAACTCTGTTGCTGGATAGCAACAGAAAATTTGGACCGATATCTGTATTTTTTGACCATCCAAGTATGAGGAATACAACTTCTGCAAAATCTGTTACTGACGGGTAATACGTATTATAAATTTAAAACTAATACACAAAATTCCGTTAGGTGTGATGTACAGCTGGTTTGACTGAAGATGCACAGATGGAAATCCCGGCAAAACAGCCGGATGTCATCCACCCTAAAACAATGACAAGTCAGGTTCCCAGAAAAATCCCATTTAACGAATGTATGATAATCTAAAAGAATACACTGACTGGGCAAACAAGCAATCTGGATCATCTGATTCTTCAGAGCTGGAACGACGTGAGAGATAGTAAAATAATTAAAGTCAAGTAATCGGCACGAGAGAGTAAGATAATACAATGGTGTATCACGACTACAGAAGAATTAACCAACTGTATATAAGGAGGCCAAAATGAAGGCCAGTGATATGGGACCGGGGATAGCAGTGAACTGTAGTCCAAAAGACGCTTAGGTAACAATGACACAATCCTGAAAACGTCTGTTTCTCAATGGATTTGTGCACAATCGCGCTCTGTGCAACTCAATAGACAAAGATGTCCATACCAGAATACTCACTTTGATTCAAAGCATTACCATAAATAGCTGATGAGGAATAAGTGAAGCTTGATTAAAAATGGTCGTAAAAATATAAAAAAAATTTCAGAAAATTCAGTATTCCAAATACAATTTACTCAAGACGTTTTCCATTTACAATAATTCAGCATTTCCCGAAAATTCTGGTGGAAATTTGCGATAGCACTACGAATATCCCGTAAGAAATCGAAAAACTTATTTAAAGTGGACAACCAGTTCGTGCTCAGGATACCGCTGACTTATTTGTGTTTTCAGTCCATTTCTGTCATCAAACTGACCAAGAAAGGCAAAGCTGGGTGGCACAACCTAGTTGGATAAGTAGAAAAATTAAAAGCAAACAATTTCGAAACCACTGCTCCCCGGAAGTGTGAATTAACCTTGATAAGTATCGACAACGTTAATTCCTGACCTAACAGATTGTGCTGTTTCCATAATTACACTGAGAGCACAAGGCGAAGAACGTATGTCTGCGAGTTTTCGTCATGCGACTAGTACCTACAGGTTAAAATATTACATGTAGGTTCTCCGGAGAATCTTTTGTTGTAAGCTGGGGCTACTACTTTGATGGGCTACAAGCGACCTGTCATTTGCGGTTGTCTAATAGGAGACCAAGGTGTTGTGATCGCGGGCCACGAGCACAAACAGTTTTAGATTACGCAATAAAGTTGGAATCACTCCGACCCTGTAAGACAGCGCTATCAGAATGACATCGGTTGGCTGACCTGAATAAAACGTACCAACGTGAGCTACAAGGAGAGTTACTGGTCGTAATTTCAAGAGAACTTGCGGCAAGAGGGATTTAATCGACCTCGAAAAATAATGTGAGCCATGAAAATGACTAAGAATATTTCCAGAGTTTTCTGTGGAACAAATAGGTAACTGCACACTGGTCTATGACTGTGCGGTAACAATTAAATATCCATGAGTTGTTTTCATTGAGGTTCAAAGAAGCTGAAAATGAAGCAAGAGTAAGTGGGCCTCGTCTGAGTACACCCTGGGGAACATTCTCGACGAATCACACAGCATGCGTTGTTTCAAAAATAACAAGACGTTCCGCAACTCAACTTTAATTGGCTTAACTATCCTGTCAACCTTCGCTTTTAAAAGTGTATGAAAAGTTGCAAATTTTGCACTTTGATGCCTTTTAACTTAACAAAATTGTCAAACATCTTGCCAGTAATACAATTTCAACCTTTCGTAATGTTATTTCCCTTCCTCCATGACTTGCATTCGCAAAATTCCCTGGCCTTTCGAAAGTCATAATAAGAAGACAGTGAATCTGCAAGCAAACTAGAACGCAAGCATGTATGGTGGTACTACTAGACAACACTCACCCTACTCAGTCATTTCTAAGATATCCGCCAGTGTTGAGCCTAACGGACTCTACATAGCAACATCATCTATCAGTTCGCAAGCAAGTTCCTCAAAATCGAAACGAATGTTTTCCGTGCACAACCAAATAAGATATTTGAAGTATTCAAGTGGGACACCTACATCACAGTCCTCCCTAGAAATAAACTCACATCTTAAGAACGACTGAGCGGCGAGCCATGGATTATACAAGCAAACTGTTCTTACACAAACAATACATTGATGACATCCTAATTTTTACTGATGTTACTCATTTTGATTTGTTTTTCACCCTCCTTAATTATATTCACCTCAACCTATCTTTGTCTCATGAAGATGACTCGAACAACAGTTTATCTTTTTCGATTTGCTCATTACTAGGCGTGCGAATAGCATATTACAGCGCTCAGTTTGCCGCAAGGCGACACAGGGTAGCCAATATCTTCAGTGTTCCAGCTTTGTTCTTACTGCGTACAAACAGGGTTTGGTCGGGCTTATGTGTACCTGTGATATACCGCAGACAGAGCGGGAGTTACTGAGAAAAATCTTTCCAGCAAGTCTTGTAGAAAACATCCAGGTTACAATGGAAGAAAGATTTGAACGCCGTCTGCAGGTGCATCACCAGACGCCAGTAAAGAGAAATCTACAAAATGTGTTCGAACAACGGGAGTAGAGAAGGTGAATCTTGAAGCGATTGGTCTTTTCTGACCCGTACGACCTCATCACAGAGGACCAGTATGTTAGTGTTGTCAGTCATCCCTACCCGTATTGTAAGCTAACAGACAACGGTTCAGTATGCAGTAACAGTCGGAAACGTCGAACCTGTCAGCTACCGGGAACACAGAATTAAGAACTGAGACTTCGGATTTCTTGGAAGATATTGATTTTGAGGTTACTACTTGTTTTATGATTTTGGCAAACATGTTAGTGATCTTCATTATCTCAAACGAATAACTACATTACGCAAATAAAGTGTTACATGTGGAGTGAAGTAGTGGATGGCAGCGGATTAAGTGATGGAATGTCATACTTGCCCGAATTCACTGCCTTAGGGATAGTATTGTCATCCAAATAAAGTCTGTTTACAGGAAAGATGGGGTCGAAACAATATTACCTTATCACTATAATGCAATGTTAAGATCACCTGTGATCAGTTTAACTTTACCTGTCGACTAGCTTTTACCGGAAAGGAAACTGTTTATAATATCTGACGAATTGCTTTATTTTTAGATGTTAAGGACAAAAATTAAATAACCATATTGAAAGCAGCACAAGTTGAATGGTTACCTCATCGTGGGTGGAACGAATTACTGTTATTATTCATGAAACCTCTAAGAAGATATGGGATCGTCTGATCATTGTTGGACGGACACTAAAATGCAGAGTTTGCTGTTGCGATCACTCTGCACTATGAGCACTTTCAATAGGAGGGGAAACGAAGCGGTAAGAATCTATGACAAATGAACTTATGATTGCACTAATGAGGAATAGTGTGAGGTTGTTGGTGTAGAGTGCAGTTTTGTGAACTGAAGGTCGGATAACGCTTGAGTAGGTACGTGTCTGACTTGACTTTGTACTGTGAAGAAGAGACCTTGAAGTGTTCTCACAACCAGGCTGAGGAAGGAATAAAGTAACTTCCTTAGTCAGCTAGATATGACCCACATCAGGTTAGACGAGTAAGATATTTGTAGTTTCCTATCTTTCTGACTCTGGGGAGTGTGAACTGAACGAACGAGATGAATTGTGTTAATCCAAATTAAACGGAATATTAGTAGGTCACGCGGTGATTAATCCGTCTCACCCATCAGAGCGGTACTGACAGAACCGCATATTTTCAAAGCTTTGAACTAGTCAGATAAACAAACAGGGATTAAAAAACCCTCAGTAGTCTCAATTTATTGACAGGCAATTGTGTAATTGCACTCTGTCTAATAATAAAACGTGTTAAATTTAGTTTAATATGTGTTGTAACACATATTCTCACCGGTAATCGTAAGCGACACGCAGTGATTTGATCGATCGATCTCTCACATTGATTCCAAAACTGGATCATAAATATTAAACAATATTTCATTGGACTAATCGTTCCGAGGTGACAGCCTACTATGAATATTGGCCAACGACACTTTCAACTCAAGGATGTGTTATCAGGTGAGGAAAGTAGACTCTTACATGACTTATGATTGCTAACCGGGATTAATTTAGTGATTGCACCTGTGACTAGACTCAGGTTCGGTTCATCGCACAGTTCGTACGCTGGGCGCTGTACTGTAATACTTGTTTCGGAGCACACAGTCCAATAGCACGAGAGATTATTTCAACCCGATTATTCGCGTGGACTGTGTATGGCTTGCGATTTCAAAGGAAGGTGTCTATGTCATCGGAAATATGGATCGCGCTTTTTCACACATACGACCTGTTGACGAGCTCTAACAAGGGCAAAACTCAAGTCTGGTGGTTCTTTTCGACAGGAGCTGACTGAAACGACCGCAAGAATACGAAAGCTCTGAGAAATCGTAAGGAATGTTTAAGTCGTATTTACCAAATCTCTTAATATGAAACAACAATTGTTTTGTCAGACAGATTATTAGAAGAAACACACTTTGACGGAGTGTTCGGGTGACATGTGAAGTGTTTTTACTAAGTGAAGAAATCTTATCGAGAGACTGTGGTTAATATTATTTGGAGAACAACACGAACTGAATATAACCGAGTGACTGTTTTCATTTTAAGTCACCCCATACTATAAACTAATCTC
>LUCH01005572.1:29446-39572 GCA_013368495.1 Paragonimus heterotremus | reverse complement strand
CGAGGGCCACGCGGACGATTTCAACTGTTTAAACCATTTCGAGAAGTGGATGAGCAGTGGGCAGACGGCGGACACTTGCTGAGGCTTATGTTTGATTTCCGCTTGCGCATTCAACTTAGGGCTGCATCCGAACCGAGATCTATCTCATGTATGTGGGATTTCGGGACCTTCCAATCAAATTGTCCATTGCCTCTGATCCCGAATACCTTTGGAAGTCAAGTCTGTTAGGTTATTCGCCGACCAAGCATTTTCGTCGGTTCGTCATTGCCTGTCGGTCGCCTGTGTTTGTACTTGTCGTACCTTTTGGACTCTTGACGGCCTATTGCGGCCAGCTATTGTACCCTATCCCACGAACGCAAACGATTTGAGTACTGTACGTTCTTCCGACGAACGTTGAGTGACGCACGGTTTCCAGCGACTTGACTTGATTCTGGTATTTGGCGTCGTTGGTTATACGTGCGTCACTCAACGTTCGTCGGAAGAACGTACATTCGTATTATCAACGGGGATCGAGGCTAACGTTTTGGCTGTTGTGAATTGGAGGCATGTAACGCTGGACGACTGTGTTTTAAGTTTGGATAATCAAATTTGACTGCAAATTCTTATTCGTTAAAGCGTGCTGCTGTCTAGTTAGATTACTGGTTGCGCCAATCACGGTTACGACCGTCCTCTGACTAACCGATGTAATTTAGAATACTGTCGTGCGTATGCGTCTTAGATGCCATCAGCCGACTGTGTCACTGTCACGAGTGGGTTTACCCTATGAATAATTTTTACTCATCCTTAAACAGAAAAACTTTTCAGAACTTTGTAAATTATGTCTGTTAATTGTCATATAGCACAACAGAGCTCAGGTGGTTCATTTTCACTTAACTCAGTCATGGTTAGGAGTTAGGTATTACGTCGAGAAGCAGACAAACTGACGCGCATCATCACAACTGTTTTTAATTGCTTGAACAGCTATGTGGAGTTAGACAATTCCAGAATATTATTCACTTCATCAGTGACGTAAAAAGGGAGCACTCCAGCTACAAAGTGAAAACAGGTTAAGTAATACGTAACCAGACACAACGCGAACATGTCTTCTAATTGCACGAACCACGACTTAGACTTGATCTTTCTAAATGCGGATAACGGTTTGATGAGCACATTTACCGGAACATCTGAAAAGTTAAAAGTATCTACCACCATTGACTGTAAATCGCTTCAACCTTTTATACACTGTTCGGAAAGATTAATTTACGATTATGTACAAGATATTACTACTCAGAAAGATTAGTTCAACGGACCCAACGCTTTGGCGCATAACGCAGTGATTCTCACGTCACAAGCGTATGCAGAATCAAGCAAAGTGTCAAAGGCCGTCAGATGTGCAAACCAGATTGTTTATTGAACGAAATAGACAAATAATCTTGTGTACCTCTACAAAATACACCGATATAAAGGTTAGCTAGAAAGGTTGGCGATCCGCCGTCGGTGAACGATTTGGCCGGAAATGTGCATGTAGCTTGTTCCGCATCAAACAAGACTGTGACATGCAACCAAACAACTGGACAACTTACGTCCCGCGATTTTTTGGGACAACTCTTATTAGGCTAGTAAAACCTCTGTATCACTGCGGTACCCGCCGATACTCAAGTATGGGGTGGCCCTCGATTGAGAAGTCTGGCCAAGCACGAACTTTAATGAATTAACGGCGACGTTCACTTTAGAGACTTATGTAGAGTTGATTTGACTGACTTATGACGCCCGTCCGTTCGTAAAACTGTCAGCATGACTTGACACACTTGGCCATAATATGGCAACATGGTCAGGTTTCTGAGTTGGACATTTTGAAAGTCAGTCAACCTAGTCTCCCACTTTGACTTACGCATGTTGAAAACGTCATAAGTCCGCTGGTCATACTGATTCTGTAGCCGTACTTTTCGTAAAAAGGGAATAGAAGACAGACTGAGATGCTGATCCATTTACTTCGGCTGATACTGGCGGCTGAGAACATATATTGGGTTTGAAGTTTGTGAATAGTAAGTTACGTTATCGATAATGGAAAAGCAATGGTACTCACACGGTGATGAGCTTTATCTTACTCAGAACCATATTTCTAATAACCTTATTACTTCATCGGCTCTTTGTCGTCAGAAGCATAACCTGTGGAGAAAAACATGGTTGCATACAGAACAGAAGTCGTCCAACTTTTTTACGACTTATCTTTAATATAGCAATGAATGGCCATCTACTGACTATTGATACATCCATCTTTTTTGATTAAATACAAACTGAGATTGATTCTGCCGAAAGTAATTTACTGTTCTGAGGCAGATTCCAGGCGGCACAGGTGACGTTAGGTAACACCGCATGTTCTGCGAAGGAGTTTAAAATGTATTTCTTTGCAATACAATTTATTCCACAAAGACCATGGGTACGTATACCTTAAATTAAATAACGCGTTGGTTGATGTTAACTGGTTCATGTATTTTGTAGGATGTACAAACAGTGGTTATATATATATATATATATATATATATATATATCCATCTGATAAAAGTCAGCGGAACGTGTATTTGATTAGGAAGTCTGTGAAGCAAAGTAAGTGGGGCTGAATTAATATCAGAAGATTCATTACTAAACAGTATTATACACTGAAATACGAAACCTTAGGAGTGAAGGTTCATATGGAAAAAGTGACACCTATGAATACAGGCACCTCAAGACTTTCAGGAACGGCGATATCAGAGGCTATTTTCAGCTAACACTCGAAAGGTTACGCTGTTCCCAAACTGGCTTATCGCACTCCGACTTCTGCCCAGCGGGACTTTCATAGTTGTTAACTGCCTCAACAACCAGCCGAATTGCTGTTTTTTTGCTTTTTCGTATTGTTGTGATCCGCTGATCTGCATGTTTACAGTGCCTGTGGTAAACACATGCAGAATTGCGGTCGATTTTGCTCGAGCACAGTGCACTGCCGGCCTTTTGTTTTCTTCATTTGGGTTTGTTGATCATCATTAAAACTGTATCACTTCATCCGCCTGTTCTGTTGTCAATTTTGCGTCAACTACTGAAAGGTAAATCTTTTCACTTCTGTATCAACAGAATAATACTTTGTATGTGCACAAGACAAGGTAGTTCTGTCTGATAATAACTCGTGTTTTGTTTTGTTACAACTCAGCGATAGCAGACACCTTTGCAGCGGTCAGGATGTGCACTACACCTACTGAGACTGCAAAAACATTCATTGGGTATTTTGATTGTGCCGTATAACAGAGTGCGAGATTTTCGGGTTAGGAAGCCGTATCCGTTGATGTATGATAAGTAAACAGAGTAAACCAGCACATATCAGATGAACTTAGTAGATAACGGGATAAACTTAAATGCAGGAAATGAGATGCATAAAAAAAACCTTGTTTTCAAACCTATCGCAGGCACCCAGAAGTGTTGCTACAGTTTGAAAAGCGTTGTATACAGCTAACTGTAAAGAAAGAGGTCGCAAACCCCACTAATACTTTTCACTCTTGTACAAAGAAAGCCCGTAAAAAAGACGGGTGAGTAGCATAACTAATGCGAAAAATGTCAACATATGCTAATTGTACAACCGAACTATGGAAATTGTCGGAAACCACGATGGATTAGCACGAAGCATCGGTTGTCTAACGTTAATGAATACGGACTGAACGCTTCAGATCGATCATTAGGATCACGATAAATAAACCAATTTGTTGAAGAAAGTCGACAGTAAGTTGTGTGTTAACGGTTTGTTGTATTTGGACTGTGCTGATCGGACAGTGTATTTTGCACAGACTTAGGTAAAAGTTATCAGACTTTTGACGGCTAAACTAACAAATGCGGAAATCAGTATGTGACTCAATATTTGAATATCATTCCGTATGTGTACGCCTGTATTCATCGTGTAAGCTGAAAACGTTAGTCAGCTCATGTGAACTGTGTGATGTGTTCGTCCATCAGTGAATCTTCATCATGTATCCTCTACATATGGGTCTCTTCATTCTAAAGCCCCATTGAAAAAGATTGATTATTCATCTCAACTCAGTATCGGTTAACACTGGTCACTTCTACGTAAACCAAATTCGGAGTATTTTTTTAAATTTTTCTTTGTTTACTTACGATCGACGGTCACTTCCCTCTGACTGTGTTGATCTACTGGAATCGACATCACTTTATCTAACTAACCAAGACAGGGGGAAAAACATGTAGTGCGACGTTAGCCATTCACCTTACTCACCACACTCAGTTAGGTCACAGTCTCTGGTTATGTGAAGGTTCTTGTTCGTGTGTGTGTGTGTGATTTGTTGGTACAGTGATTGAACGGGTGAGTGAATAAGTAAGTGCGTGATATCCAGTCCCAAGTTTACCTGTTTTCGGAAAGCATTAATATATAGTTTTTCTGCGTTTTCTTTCATTGTAACAAATATCTTATCACTAGTCTCTCTATTTTTGCCCCCAAGTGATAAGGGTTTCGAGTTCATTCTAGTGTTCCGATTTACACTGGGTACGAGGTGTGTGAGTGGAACCGCAAGTCGTGCAGGCCGAGCTACATTTGGTGACCTATTCACACAGGTGTCCTTTGACTTCGGTCCCGGCTAATCCGGAAACGGATGCCGCCAACCGAGTGTGTGAGTATGTATCCAAAAATGGGACACTTGTTTCAAAGCCTAATTTGAATGTGCACAAACTGACATCAGATTGTTACTTTTCTTCCCCGTTAATTCGATTAGAACACATTCCCATCACGAAGTTCTTACTAGGTACACAAAATGTAATGGAAGTATCTGCTTACAATGACCTCTGTGTACGATAACGGACTTTTGTTTTCAGCTGATAACAACATGGGAATGTTCATTTGGTCCATTGCATGTTACTTTGTAAGTCAATGCTTCGCAATTGATGACGTTAGTTCCTTCTTGGGTGCCACAGTTATCAAATCACCTGACGACTGTTCATTTATTCGTTGAACGCGTTTTGGTTGAAGATTGGCACTCCCGTTTCTAAACTGACGCTGAGTTCTGCCAGTACGGCATGCTGCACATTGTGTTTTTACATTAATTTTGAGTTGAACTCAGTCGTTTGCTTGAGAGGGTATGGGCGCACTATCTTCTCTGTACACGATTACAGGTTTCGCAGGAAAGAAAGTACGCACAACAGTTGACGTTAAGCGTTGTCTGTCTGATCGACACATACATCAGTGGTTGTAAAACTACTGGTTTTCGGAATTGTTTGTTGTGACATATCTTGTGCATTAGTCCTGTTGTACTTTCTTGCGAAGAGAAAGCCTGCTCCGTTTGACATAGTTAGTCCATACTCCTAGTGTCACCAGTGTTCTTCCCGAATAAATAGTGTGCGCACCACAGTACGTTTTTTGTGGTATTTGGGAAAGCCATGTAGGTGTTGGTGCGCTGAATAGCTTCATTCATTTCATTTACCGTCTTGATGTCTGTGAAAGTTGATCGGTCATTTGTTTCACCTTCAAACGTGGGTTGTTTGAGTATTAACAGTTTTTGTGGTGCGGTAAATCTTTTGCCTATGTCTGAGAATTAGTGATTTAGAGAATGTCAGTATTTCCTCTATAAAGCTTCAGGTGACCCCATTTTCTGAACGATTTGCATTTCCAGTTTGATTACAACCATATCGAGTAAAATCTGACTAAGTGGGATATCCACCGCGGCGTCATCACTTTACCCTGCAAATTAGAGCTCACATTAGATGTACACAGTAATGGTAGTCGTTTCAGTGGAATTTCAGGCTTATGTACGTTTAGGCGTCTGCGCTTCTGAAGAGTTTGATTTCCCCGCTGTTTGAAATCCTTGGGCGTGGTAGCACCCGTGAAATTGCCTTCAAACAAAAAAACCACGTCTCCCAATCAAGGAACATATTGCTTTTGTGAGGTGAGGATCTGATTATTCATTGCCGTGTCGAACTATGTGAAGCAGTGGTAATCGACCGTCCAGATTGCCTTGGCCGAATGGATTCGGCCTTAACTGACCGTTTATTCATCATCATCATCATCACAGCCATGAGCCTGACCAAAAGGTACTGTGGCTCGGGCCGCCGCTCACCTCAACAGTGACGTGGAATATCCTAGAAGAAAACGTTACTAAGAAGGCTGAAAATTATTAAATAAAGACTAAGCAAAAGAACTAGAAATGGTATGGATACAGGTACGCCATTGACTGCGACACATTGCCATCTCGGATAGCGTCTCTAACCAGCGGTTTGGGTGATCACGAGGACCCCATACAGGCAGGCGTTTATTATTCGTGAATGACCACGGTCTGACCTGGAAAGGCGATTTCATTCCTCGGTTCACTGATGAATAGTTTGTTTTTAACAATCAAACACTCTTAGGCAACGGAAGCGCACAACTGGATTTATTTATTTTCTTTCAGCTGGAGTTAGAGAGCACAATCCATTGATCGAATTTTTCACTGAATAGTAGAAATGATGGAAGCTGAATTGATGTGCTTGTCGTAAGGATTTGTGATTGGGTCAATTAGATAATTTTTATAGCTTCGTGCATTTTAAGTGTGAACAAAACCCTATGAAATGCCTAGCAGATAGACCTAATTAAGTACGCTCGCTGTGTGCGTTGGATCCGTGCTTGCAGTGTGCCACCTGAACTCTTTACGAAAACGGTTAGCTGAAGAACTTCGTGTCTGAGCAAATGAAGTCTGCTCAGTTGACAAGAGGATTACCAGCGGTTTAGCCAAGACATCTTTTCGCTGTTGCGTTCCAGAGGGGACAAATCGGCTTAGTCGACAACACTTCGTCATGTTATCTTCTTTTAGAAACCATACACTGCAACCAGATCAGATACTCCGTTCTTTGAGTCCCCGTAGAGCAATCTGAATACGAAGGATAAAGTCTTGGTCAACTACTCATTTGTAATGGTTCACTCGTTCGTTTACGATTGTTCAGCGAGCCGTTGCTGTATAACATACACCTTCGGTTATGAGTAGTATGGTGTGTACGTTCGAGAAATATTGGATAGGTCTCGACGCCAGGAATACGAGGGACCAGAAGCGACTATTGGATCAGTGTCTATATGCTATGGGAGACGTGTCACCGAGGTGAATGACAATTTAAGGTCGCCCAATGTGTGTGGATACACGTCAGCCGTGCAAATGAATGTACGCGATCGTTGTCTCATGTTTTCACATAACCTATAAGGGATTTCATTCAGTGGACACCTTCGCAAACTAAGTGTCTTTCGCGGTCACAATAAGCGGTACCGTGACGAACGCGAGGATAAAGATACCCTGGCCGCAGCCGTTCGAAGATGGAGACGTCCGGGCGCTCCTAAAGGACTTTGAGGACGTGGCCGAAGTGGTCGGAGTCAAGACCGACCGTGGAAAGCTGGCAACCCCGGGGACGCTGGTCTAAGACAGGCCGAAGGCGGTGCTGGACTCAGCACGAAGAGGTTTTGCGAAGATGCCACGAAGGAGGCGCTGATGGCTGCATTTGGCAGCCCGGTCGACCGCCAGGAGGCAATGTGGTTGGTCAAGACGGCCAATGTTTGACAAATAGCGGACTTATTCCTGTTCGCCGCCACTGTGCAAGGATTGCTGGACACGGCATTACTAGAAGTAGCTCAAGACGACCATTGCTGGCGGAGCAGTTGGTTGAAAATCTCCTGATTGCGGCTGACGACTAAGTCCGTATAGCCTGGCGGATGGGACTTGATGAGCTTGTGATGATGACGTAGGAGTTGGGAATAATGTCTGCGGTTTCGGTGGATGCGAATGACGATTCGAGCAAGCAGAAGGCAATGGAGCAGCTGTCAACAGATGTGGCTGAACTGAAAACAGCATTACGGAGGAACTGTCGACTAGGAATCTGCCTCAGCTGTGGTGAAAACGTAGGACAGCGAACGGATACACTCATTTGCACGGCTGACGTGTATCCACACACATTGGGCGGCCTTACATTGTCACTGACCTTGGTGGCATGTCCCCCATGATGCGTACACACTGTTCCAGTAGTCGCTTCTGGTCTGTCATCCTGTTGACCGAAACCTGCTCTGTAGTCCCCATAATCGAAACTGTATGTTACACAACACCGTGTGGGCATTACGACTCGACCCTTGTTTAAACAGATCCTTGACCGTCGTACAGCCTGGATAGGGTATGATGAAACCAAAGCAATCATTATTGTAGTTGCGGACCATCTGGCTGATAGTCACTGCCAGGTCAACCTGGATCGGCTGTCAGTGTTCTCTGTAGGGTCTTGCCAAATCGAACATTTCGTTAGCGAGCCAACTTCAACCAGTGCCTAGACGCTCGCAATCATATTACCTAACTGGACATTATATCGACAAAAATGTTCATTCAGTCTTTCTGACTGTCTTGGTCAGCTAGTGGCTTTTCCGATCGATACATAACCAGATAGCGTCCCATTCGATTTCACAGTCAGAAAGTGAGTTTACTGTATGAATTTTGACCAGCAGTGAGTCGTGTTTTGCGGTATTTTTACTTTTGAGCTTCATACCTGTAACCACCTGATGAGGTTTCCATGACATAATGGGAAGTTTCGCAATAATTATGAAAATTCCTGTTCTCCAATCAAAAATGATATCTTGTGTATACCAGACTTAGAGGAAGGAACGTAGCTGATGACGACAGTTTGGAGCCGAGTAAGCGTTCCACAAACTTTGCCAAATGAAGTCACTGGCTCTAATGTTTGTCTCGTGTCTAAACAACGTTGAGCCTGCGAATGAATAACAGTGGATAACAATACCTAACTGGTGTGCACTCTTTTGATGAGCTCTATAACCACGTTGTGCTTGCTTCTCTCTCACCGCATAACAAATCATTTTGCCAGAGTTTTGACCTTCCCCCCACTTGCTTGTAACTGTTGTGGCTAAGTCGTCTAGTCTACTGTTTACAGCCACAAATAACATTTCGTCTTCATTTTTGGGGTTGGCCTAACTTTGTTTCCTGTTTTTATAATAATCGGCCTATTAGAATGACACTGGACTCAAACCTTTTGGCCCTGTTCTGGTTCAACCACTAGACCTCACCACAAGGTCGTTTATTTTGCTGTGTTGGTTGAAAGGAATCTGACAACAAAAAATCTTTTCGTACCAGTTTCAGTTCATTCTTTTAAAAATTCTCAACAGTTGTTTACATTTTATTTGTAACCCAATTTGACTGTGGTTTGTTTTGCTTTTGAAGACAGGTAAAATGGAACAGCTGGTACCAACGTTGACAGCAGATGGCTTGGAGCAGATGCGAAATATGCTACAAAGGGTAGATACCATTGCCAGGGTAAGTTCAAACCAAATATCGTATAATCATTATGGACGTAGTTGCTCTTGATTAAACATTCGCAACTTGTGTAGGACGTGACAACAATTCATAGGACATATGTAACTACCAGCAAGGCACTTTTTGGATTCAGAAGCTTCTTCTGACCAAGTGAGTATGTTCTACAGTAGATAAAGTTTGGCTACAACTATATATCGTCAGTTTCATCCGGTCATTGTTCACAAGACGAAAGAATATTCGAGTCGGCTGAGTTCATCGTGGAGGTAGAAAGTGTTTCTGTTATGCTATATGAGATCAATGTTGGTGTAACATTATTTGTGGTTCACAGATGGCCAAGTTACTCTCGTGTTTCATGATTGAGTGGGCTTTCAACATGGTTGATCTAAGTTTCTAAGCTATCCGTAGTTGGATGCAATCTTTCTGCCCGCGCAATAAGCAAATGACATTGGACTGGTTGATGTAAGATTTTATTTTTTACGGCACATGAACGCGCATTTACGGAGCTAAATCGGTGGTATCAAACTCAGAGTTTATCACTGACTGAGTCCAAAGTATGTATGAAGTAACATGCTTGAATCATCATCATCATCATAGACAAAAATACATCAGTGGTTCACGCTGATGCCCAACTGCCACATAACCATGAAGAGAAGAAAAAGCAAACCCTGTAGAGAAAGAGAGAAGAAAAAGAAGAGGACCGGAAGGGACTTAACTGCTAAAAATAGCTACGTCTATGGTCAAACATTCTACATCAAGGTGCCTACACTTTGCAAACACAACCAAGCTGTATACTGTTCCTCCTCTGAAATTCCATAAATATTGCCAGTATAATCTAGTATTAACGATGAAGT
>LUCH01005572.1:12566-27639 GCA_013368495.1 Paragonimus heterotremus | reverse complement strand
CGGCTGCATCGCCGGCAAAGAATGCTGGGTGTGGTAAATGACTAGCTAGCATCCTTAGTACATGACCTAACCATCTAAGTGTGTGCAAATTTAGTGACTAAACAAAGAAACTCGTTTGACAATCAGTGGCAAACATCCGCTTCCTAACCCCCTCGTTGCTCACTTGCTGGTGCCACCCTATACGAGCGATTGAATACAAACATCAGTGGTCAGATACCTAAAGACGGCTCACATCTTCTACCCTGAGCGGTCAAGTTTCGCTGCCGTAAAGTACTACAGCCCTCACTGTTGTCTGATATACGTGACCTTAAGGCTTTGGAGAAAGACCTCTTTGTCGCCATAGGTGTCTCAGATTAGTGAGCACCGCCTTAACCTTAAAGATACGCGCTTCTATTTTATTATTTGCACCGCCACCGCCGCTGATGCAGCTTCCCAGTTAAACAAACCGGTCAAGAACTTCCATGATTCCATTATATAGCGATAAATCTATGTAATCACAACGATCTTGCAGAAACACTTTGCATTTTGAGACTGCATAGCGTATTCCGAAGTATTTAGCAGGACAGGAAACAGCCCCTGGTGTTGTTCGTGCTGCTTGGGAAGTGTAGAACAGCAACACCGGACAGAGAATTTGACGGGTCGAGGAGAATGTAACAGTGTATCTGGCTGCTTATCCTTTGTGTTATGTCTTAGGGCGATATCGGATTTGTCCGCTTTTAGATTGTGCTTTGTGTTGTAGATTGGGTAGCTACCGAATCACAGGTCTTTACTAGACTCATGAAATCAGTGGTTTTTCTTTTTCCTCAGTTACTGAACCTATGTGGCGCTCAGTTCGAAATGCTGTTCTTAATAATCGTACGAAGCGTAATTCTTTCTAACACTGTTATAAAGATATCTGCCATTGGAAAAGCGATCGGAATTCGGTTGCGCAATTCAGAAGAAATTTGTCCAAGCCCTACGGTTTGGTCACCTAATTGGCCCTCAATTCGCCAACGTTTTACATAATTATATGACCGATTGCTCTTGATTTTGCTCACTTGACAACCATGATGATATAAATTGTTATTTAATTGGCCCGATGATGAATAACGGAAATCAGACTGCTCCTCAAACCACTCTTTATTTCCGATCAACTCATGGGACCATTGGAAACGTCTAAACAATCAAACGTAGTCATGGTCCAAAACGCTAGAAACGCATTTGTTGCTTTGAGGTAATGCCTTAGTATCGAATAGCCATGAGAAGTCCGGATTGTTGGCTAAACCAGGCGGAAAGGATGAATTTATTTCATCAAACCTCTCTGTACAAATTGGAACACTGAGTCGCTTTAAACCACTCGATACAAATTACGATATAAAACCAGTTTGAACACCGTCATCAGTCGTAAGCATGTTACTAGCATAAGAACGGAAAGCGGGACAAAATCGATTGTTGTCTCTCACAAATGTAATCTTCAATCCGAATAAAACGTATCCTTTTTACACCATTTAAACATTCATTTGGAACATTGTTGTAGTCACACACGTCTCACCACGCCCAAATATGCCCTGTTTAATCATGAAAAGAAACACTTAACAAACAGTGCTACAAAATCAGGCGAAATAAGACATATAAATAGATCTGTTACATAGGAGTGTGGGCTATTTTACACACGTTTATAACCCACCTGATTGATGTTACGTAACTATACCTCATGAGTCTAACTGATTTGACACTAATGATTACCCCATTGATGCATTGCCCTTGGAGAACCTATATAAATATGTATTTAACTCGACGACGAACTACTGAAAACAAGCTTGTTTGCTACGCGTTTCTTCTCATGACTAAACCGGGCACGTCATGATGCTTCCGTTTACGAATCGTGATCGATCGGAGAAACTTTGAACAATCGTTCATCTCCCCATGTAAATAATGAGCTTCTATCTCGAAATTTTTCAACAGGTTTCCGAGGGTTACCCCGATCAACAGTATGCCATTGTCATTTCCTGTTAATCCTATGTCTTTTTTAATATCACAGAGTATTTTTTTTATGTTCATCATTTAAACTCTTCCTCCACTCGTCACATTACTAAATCGACGGATTTATGAACGCACGTGTATTTCCTCTATCTATGTAATGTTCACTACCGGTTGTTTCCTTAAGTTTGTTGTTGTGGTCTAGTGTATTTTTTTTCTAGCTTTTTAAACTATCCACTTGGTTCTAGTGGTATTCTTAAAAGTTCATAGACTGGTTTATTCTCTATCAATCCATAATATGTACCACTTTGCAGCTAAAGTCTTATCTAACAAAAATCACCCTCTTTATTCGGACCTATCAACCAGATTTAGTTACTAGCATTCGGTTGCTTGCGTCCGGGCTCACTTTTATGCTGTTTATCCTTGCCTAGCTCGATTTGTGCGTAACCAAAACTTTCTTATTCCTCAAGTGATCACGGAATTGAATTATTGGTTCTTTCCAACTATACGTAGTTGTGGACGTTCATCGAATTCCCTCGGTTCTCACTATTGTTTGAATCAACCTCTGAATGAATTACGAGCTTCAGGTGTGAGTAAAAAAGATGAAAAATTTCCAGGACATCGTTTACTGTCCACATGATTGAGCCCAACAAAAAATAGTACGTAGTAGGACATTTTCACCAACCGCCTGAAAATATCGAACAATGTAAAGGAGGGAAGCTTTAGTTTTGCGTGAACGCGTATAGAAATAAAGTGGGCAAAACTAAATATTTGTAGATGAATTCGATATCATCATCACAACGACTGGAAGCCTGACCAGAACATACCGTTGCTCGGATTACCGCTCACCTCAACAGCGACGTGGAGTATGCTGGATGAAGAAGAGATTACTGAAGAGGTTAAAAATAAGACCTGGCGGAAGAACTAGAAATAGTATGAATGCAGGCACGCCACTGACTACGGCTCATTGTCATCTCGGATAGGTCTCTAACAGGTGGTTGGAGTGATCACGAAGACCCCAGTCAGGCAGGCGAAAATTACCAACTCTGCTCAGTGGTGCAGTCAAGATCTTCATATTTCGTGACCACTTTGTTGCTTGACCACCATGTGGTTTCATTCAAGTGTCAGTGGTTTTAAAATATACTGCCCGGTACGGTAAACGATCAGATGACATACGGAGTACGGGGCTTAACCATCGCAGACTGTGTAACATGAGTAATCGATCAGTTGATCGCGCATCCCTAGCGTTCCGGAACACGCGCAGGCTAGCGGCCACATTGCACACGCGATCAGTCCATTTAACGTGGGCTATTTGAAGGAGGTAGCGATGGTCACACACAGCAAGCCTGCTGACATCTGCCTTTCGAACGGGCCACGTTTCCGAACCATACAGCAAAACCGTACGTACACAAGCATTAGTTACTCTTCCGTTCAGCGACAACCGAACGTCTTTTCGACATCAGAGTTGAAACAGTTTGGCAAAGGCAACTTGTGCCTTTGCTATCCTCGCTGATATCAGCAATATTACAGGCTGACGAGATAGTGCTACCCAAGTATGTGAAAATGTCTACAGTCTCAAGCAGATTACCTGCAATGAGGGAAGTAGGAGTGGAAATGCCCCAGTCTTGAAACAACATTTTGAAGATGCGAAGCGTATTCCATACAAACCAACTCCGTCACCCACTCTGTTCAACATGGTCCAAATGTCTTCGGCAGAAGAGCTAAGTAAGACAGTGTCGTTCGCGTACTCCAGATCGGTCAATCTAGCGCCAAGAAAAAGCTCAACACCAAGTCCACTGGACTGCTCAAGCGCACTCTCCAGAATGTCGTCCATGACAAAATTGAACAGGATACCCTTGGCGAACGCCTCTTGAAGTGATGAACGCCCGAGACAGTTGTCCATAAATTCTCACCCTGCTTGCAGAGTGAGCATACAGTGATCTGAACAGATCCACGTATTTCTCTGGTACTTCCTTGCAAAAGAGACGTTACGAGAACGTTACGAGCAACTGAATGGAAAACAGTCTTTAGGTCCGAAAAGACCACGATTGTCGGTTGTCTGTAATAGTGTCGATGTTCCAAGATCCGTCGCAATGTAAAAATATGATCAATGCACCCTCGACCGGAACGGAATCCTGTTTGTTTTTCGCGTATCTGGCTCCCTCTGAGCTTAGTGAGCCGACGTAAAATGAGGCCAGTGAGTAACTTGGACGAAACAGGCATCAGACTGATGCCTTTGTTTTTGTCACATAGAATTCGGGTCCTCTTTTTGAAAACGGGAATTACTGTTAACAAACAATAATTACAAGGTGTCTGTTCAGTTTCTCAGAATAGGTCAGGAATTCGACGAGTCGTAATACGTGTTTACATTCAGTGACTTATATTCGTGAACACGTTTACTTGCAAATTTCGCCTATATGCATTGATGTTCCGAATAAATATGATCTCGTGAAAACGAACATGTAGCTTTTTAGTGGAAGCCCATAAAAATTGATACTACTCGCAAATTCAGCCGGTGAATAGTGCTACCATTATGGAGAACTTCAGGGGTTTATAGAAGTTCAAACCAGGTTTTGTGGAATTAACAGAAATTTCGCCTGCAGCACCTAAACATCTAACGTGGTACGTGAGCAGTAAAGCTCTAGATTATCACAAACATACAGCCATGAACACACGTAAATTCATAATTCTCAAGCCTCATGAGTTCCCTCAAATTCGTAAGTATGGTCCAAAAAGCAGTGCGCCAGCTAGTATTTTGATTGCAAATTATGTGCATTAGCTTTCAACGTTGTTCTCTTTATCTGGACAACTGCGACAGTAGCTTGGCGAACCATGCGCTTTCTATCAAAACGACACGTTCCCATCAGATCATGATTTGGTGGTTAGTGCTGGTGGTGCATACTCCACTCTGCGGACATCCACTTTGATTGTAATGTTTTATATTATGATTTTTACTTCGTCACCTACATCATTCAGTGTTGGGTAAAGTCCTTTCGAGTCCAAGCATGTCAGTTCATCGTACGATCCAACCGTATGGCGTCATACGAGACGCGTATACCACACGGAATCATTCACGCAAACGGAATAGACCGAAGAAACAGTGATTTGCTACATTTTCACATCAGTTTATTGGAAAACTGAGATGCCTAGCTAACGGCACGTTTCGAGCGAATGACTCAAAATTCGGGTTTTTCGAAGCATTGAAACATTCGCGACTCATGATGGTGTGGCAATGGATGTCACGCCATCCAGATGCGCTTAGTACGGAACACGCAAGCGGATTGGTGATGGTGGATAAGCCTTTCTATTCAAGTTCCACTTCATTGGTGTTAGTAAAACACGGCGATCTCCTTAATATAGACCCTCAGTACAGCAACACACAACCCATCGTTTCTATCCGTCCGAATCATGACGGTGACTTGTCCCCTCGGTTTTCTAGTTGAATGCTGTGCACCTAGCATAACCATCTTTGGATGCCAGATATATCTCATATCGTCGGTCAACTCCACGCCAAACTGATTTGTTCAGACCCTAACGAGGTCTGAGCAAAGCTTGTGGAATGGCACATCTGGGTGTCTACAGAGACGGAAGTAAGCAACGCCACTACTGGCCGTCTGTCTAATTTCTGGACAACTAGTTTACCCTAAATTTCGGATATTTTTGGTTTTGCGTTTTACATCATTCCTAACGACTTTGACCTTAAATAAAAGACTGTGACTTAGGCCGTTGATTATTGCAATAGTGACGGGGAATATAGTAGAGAAGAAACCAGTTCGTTATCATGTCGTTAAATGACCACCCTATGGCTTCATCGGATTTTTTGGTGATTCCAGCAAATAATACTGGGCGCAGTAGACACTCAGATGACATGCGGTATACGACCATGACGGACTGCGCATCCTGATTACTTAACCAATTGACTCGTATTCTAAGTGTACCGAACTCCTGGTTTTCGAGTGACCGTGTTCATGCAGTCCTCGCATTTGATGTGGACTAAGTGGCCAACTACAGCGAACCTGTTTGTCTTCATCGCTAGCAGACGACGTTTCTGAGCCACGTATTGTAAAGTTGAACGCACACAAGCATTTATACATTCTTCCTTTCTGCCATAACCGGGGGTCATGTCGACGTCACAAATGACGCAAGTTGGCAAGGGTAGCGTGTTGAAGGGGAGGATGTAGTCTTAGTGTTCCTACGTCGTCTGAATGCCCGAACTTCGTTGTTACGACTGTTTATGCTGGACTCTCTTAACTGCGTTTTGATTGAGTTCCCGACTGTATGATGCGGAAATTTAATGTTGTCTCCTTCCTCCGCTGTCTGTGAACTTCGAATAGTGCACACTAGCTCCTGTTTCCACAGTTACAGTGCACTTCAAATTGACTTGTTGTTATTCCACCGATCCTAACCTCTTTCTTAATGTACTTCTCAAAACGATAAACAAGAATCAACATGTTCTGGCTTAATCGCGTTGACACTCCTCAGTGTTTAATGAGTCTGTGTTCTGCATGCTATATGACTGGTTGTTGTTTTTTACCGCTATGATCAGTCTTATATTCCTGCCACCTATCATACTGTTCGTCTACCTTTGGAAAACTCAGTATATCCGAGCGGGTTGGGTATAACGGATAACCTGTCCCAGGCGGGGAAGTCGTCATAGGTTATGAATACCCTAACCACCCCACTGAACAAGGTTGATAGATACTGGTTGTCCGGTTGGGGAGTTCGAAACCATCCAGACCGCCGGTTGAGAAGGCGTCGGGATATGGCAATGAGCAACAGTCAATAACTCTTATGTTTCCGTAAGGTTAACGGCCTCCTCGTCATGGACTTTTATTTCTTGCTTATTTTTCTTCACACATTCGTACTTAACCTTCTTTGATTTTGTGGACCACTGTCGAGGTCAACTGCAACCAAAACTATAGTTTCATTCGTGGATACGGCTGACAGTAATGTTGATGATCGAATGTGGGTTCTATGTACCAGCTTCCAAAATTTGTAATCCTACATTTGTATCGTCATTCTCCAGTTTTTTCTATTTGTTCATCGTGTGAATAAGTGTGCCTTTATTAAATTTTTTGTTGCTGATGACCTGTTCTGCATAAAACGTCGATTCTCTGATTTCGTTCTTCAGCATGCCCAGTCTTCTGGAGTTCGTGTAATGGTTGATGCGGAGCAGACCTACTTCCAACCGGCCATACGTCGAATCACAATGGAAATGATGCGTTTGTTCAACCATGAAAGCGCCGTGATTTTCAATACATATCAGTGTTACCTGAAAGTACGTTTAGCTATATTAATGCTATAAATGTCTAACCTAACGTAGTCTGTATGTATCGCAACTGCTGCACATGTGATGGTTGATACCATAATTTTGTGAGGACATTGATCCGACACTGGGGCTTGTAAATAGTTTTCGCAAATCTGTGTATACAAGACTCTGAATACGAGTTTGAGTCAAGCAGACAAACGTGGAGAAAACGGATGTTGTGGTACCGTTGGAATTATAATCAAGACGAAGAAAGTAGTTTATTGTGAATTCCTTAGTATACCCTGGTATGGTGCGGTTGAGCTGGAACGTTTGTTCTATCAGAGTTTCAGTTGAACTTTTCAAACTGAAACCCTCAGGAGAGTGATTTGAATGCCCAAAGATCGTGCGGTACCCTGTTTGATAAAATGACCGCGTTCTCTAAATACCTTGGGGGTTGTTCAGTTAATCCGGTCCAGTTCGTCCAGGGACACTCCCTTTCTGTGACAATGGAACTCGAGATAATTCCTCCAATAAATCATTAATCCCAAAGTGCGTCATCTTGACTCAACCAATTCCTTTTGCGTTACAAGTGATGTTTTTGTACACCAATTAAGGAACAAAATAATATAACCGAGTGGAATTTTGCAACCAGGGTGCGTTTCAGAAAATACCGCTCTGTCATGTACGCGCATTCGTATTGGTTCCATGACCAAGCGGAAAAGTGTATTTAGAAGTCCGTCGACGTTTGCGGGGTGTGTACTTTTAACACATGCTAGTTCATCGTGTGCAGTTCATTTGAGTTCAGTTGGTGGCGCAAACTATTGAGCGATGCTGTGTGGCATGTACTTTTGTACGTAGCACTTGTGAGACAGCATCAAAACGTGTCCCCGCTCGCAAGTGAGGTACACATCACTTTGTAATGTTTCATATTTCTTCGCAGCCAATGAAGTTTTGCGGATTACTTGTCCCGAAAGTCACCGCTAGAGATGAGTTGTTTCTGAAATAAATTGACACGGGGCCGGGAAGCTCACAAGCAGACGAAGAATGGACAGTGTGGTATTCAACGCTCACTCTGTACAGGTCATACCTGCACACTGAACACTCATCGAGAGAAAAAATGCTCAGCGTCAGTTAGCATTGCCTAATTGGATCGAACCTACCATGATGAAGGTCGTGACTATCGCTCACACTTCGTCGAATTCATACGTACGTGCACTTGTGCACTAGTATTCGATCGACCTAGTGGCCCCGACTGGATTCTATTTATTCGTCTAGTAGTTTTTTTTACACAAACCCATGCCTGCCTATTCGCTTCGTGACATCACCGTGGTTCGAATAGGTGAACAAAAAATGAAAAATGTATTCAGTACGAATTCGTACTGGAAAGACTTGTGTTTCTGTTATAAAAAGACGTAAACCCCGCTATAGGTCGATCAGCATATTATCGCTTTGAAGCCCATCATGCCGGACAGATAGCACTGAAAACACCTGTCCTTGCAATAAGTCATTACAATCAAAACTTTGGACAATGTGACCCAAAGCAGTCAACACAATCCTCCCAGTTGACCTCATCAGCTGATACATGGACTGAATCACTAACATCTGGTAATATGGCAATATCTGTACGATCTTTGAACTACTCATCACTGACTCGCTACAGCCGTAGTTTTTGAACTTACTTCCTGTGAAGAAATGGTAACTTAATGGTCTACTCTCTATAGTTCGGTCAGCGGCTCCATTTCGGTACTTGACGGTCTTCACGCCGAGCTAAGTAGAATGGTGCTGACTCGAACGGAAATGGTTAGAGGCTGTTAGTATCACACAGACGGTGCGAACTGGGCTTAACCTGTGTTGTGTAACAGTTTCGTTTGTGAGTAGTATACTACTCACAAGCGACTCCTTGAACTAAAGGGCAAGCCTCAACGCCAGGAAGACGATGGACCAGAAGCAATCATCGGAATATTGTGTACGCGCTATGGGGGAAATGCTATCATGGCGAATGGCAACGTACTGCTACCCAGTTTGTGTGTGGATGCACGTCAGCCGTGCAGATGAGCGTACGTGTTTATGGTCCCATGTTTAACATAACCTGTACGGGAGTTCGTTCAATAAACTAATTTGCAGGCCAGGTGTATTTTGCAGTCACAACACCTGTATGTACCCTCCTTTGGGTACTCGCTGTCGGTCAGCACACTGAAGCCAATGCCGATATATTGAGGATCGTCGACAGTTGGCCTAATGATCGGTATTCATCGAAACTGACGTGAATACTGTTTAACCAGATACCAACGGCGATATTTTGCCTTATTCATTTTGAGCAAATTAGCAGAAACGTAGAGCTTTAGGGAGGTGTAAATAAATTCACGAACAGGCTGCATTCGGAGTACATGTTTGATATGTATGGACCAAGTGTAAGTTTAGGACGTGGACGATTTGTCTGGTGGATGTTGTCTTCAAGACCCCCTGAATATCCTGCTACAAACATTGGGTTTCCCTTTGATCAGTCCTAACGTTCAGACCTTTATGAACAGCATAGCAAATAGTATACTGTTAGAGTGGTCGATTACGTCTTAGATTCTGCCATTTTAACGTTGCTGATTTCCTTGTTAGCATCATCTTCCTAATATCAGCATACACTTTCGTTCGAAGAATGAGCAGAGCCCGTTAACAATGTATCACCACAACAAGACTGGCATGAAAAGGGCATGGCTCTCTCTATCACAACGCCCTGCACTTTAAAACAAGTTCAATCATCCGGATTCCCATACACACATTTAACAGGCATCTTGTGATTGCGTAATGTGATTTTCAATGAGCGTCCGTTTCTGAACTTCCTTACTTTCATAACGCTTCAACAGTCTCAGTATTTCTGAAAATATCCAAGGGTTTCGTAGTGCACACTATTATCTTCAGTTCTTTGCTGATCGTAAACGTTGACTTTGTTCGTTTCACAAACACGGAACGTTACAGCCTAAATGTCGTTTATACGATTAGCTCAAGACAAAGGTAAACTATGCTGGTCAACTGGAAAGCAATTGATGGGCCCAGTCCGAGTGTAGGACGGTGATATACGCACCCATGCGTTTGCGCGCCAAATCAATATGTCAGCAAGTTGTTGACAGGGATGTGACACGCATATCTGTGGTTTCGCCCGAAGCATGACGCAAACGTACTACAGACTTGTCCTGCTCTTCACATGTTTATGGATTGCTACATTTACTAGTCATCACCGGTCAGTACACATGGTTTACTGGGATCCTGCTAAGTTGAAAGAACACGTGTTGGTCACATGTGGAGTCTTATGAGTTGATGAATCTTCTACCTGTAGTAAAGGTCACGCAAGCATACGGTACCCAATGCACTCGAACTTCATGATATTCCCTATATACCTCATGAAACGTTTGAGTGATACAGTCTACATTAGGTACCCTGTGTTTTCACCAATTGTCTCGTTCGCCCCATCAATTTCTATTGAAGTGCCTTCACTGTGCGGTTAATGACAGGGATTGATACTTCGTCTTGTGTCTGCGTCAGAGCACTGGACCTACCAAGCGGGGGTAACAACTCAAACTGATTATTGATACGTCCACAACAATCCCACATGTGCTTAGTGATAGCGATAAGAACTAGTGAACCTACCGGCCGCAAAAGGAATCTTATCTCAGTTGTCTTTTCATGACGTCAGCTTTTCCAGGGGTGAGTACGATGTACGGCTGATTGACGTTTTTTGTTCACCAAACTTGGACTCTACTTATCTCAAAGTAAGCAATGAATAGTCCATTCAGCTTACTCGGTTGCCCCGTTTGCTGAGCTATGAACGCCACAACACTGTCCAGTGAAGTGTTAGTGCATTTATTGGTGGCGCCTAACAGAGATAGAACACGAATACGCCTGTATCTCAGACCACCATCATCTAGCCATATGAGAACTCATAATAAACACAACCGGTGTGGCCTCGGTCCACACCTAAATGGAATGACTTTCCGTTCTCTGCAATCTTCTGTTATCCCTATTGCACCTCTTTTTTGGGTAGCTGTTTTCTGGGGCTTTTTCTTGACCGTACAGTCCATGATAACACTAGATCCACCTCCTAAAAGGTCCACTATCTGTCCTCTTACAAATTGTTTTTCGTTACTAAACAATCGACAGTACTTGCGCTGGTGAAGGTTCTCAGCACTGGAATGACCGGTTTGCAGTTTGAAACGGTCAGCAATTGGAACTACTGATGCATTCGGGCGAAGAAATTGGTATTTAAAACGTGAGAGCGAGAAGCATCAAGCAGAGGGCATGTAATCAAGCTATGTACAGAAACTTTGCCGGATTCTGAAGGAAAGAAGCATGGATGTTTAAAGCCCTCACAAACGTCTTTTGCTGTAAAATCGGAACTACACCTACGAGGGAGGTCACATTACTGTTTAGGATTGGTTGTGAATCATAAAGATATCGATCTGTAAGTAACAGTCATGAGTTTGGTCCTGGTTTGAGATAGGAATGAAACTGGTATTTCTGTACTTGCTAAGCCATAGGCGGGTAATTCGAGACACCTGAGAAAAGGGTGGGATTCTAGCAGTTAATCAACTACTTTTGAATGAACGACAAATTGCTGTGCTGTTGTAGAAATCAAGAACCACCGTTCGTCGCCTGTTAGCAAAACGTGAACAACAGATAACACTTAGATATTGTGAAGGATATGAACGTAGAATTATCCAGTCGGCATCTACCAGGGCCATTTTGACAAGTACTTTACGACTCACTTTCCGCGAAGCCGACGTATAACAAACTAAGGAACCGTTCCTTGTTGCACAGCAAAACATTTAATGTTTTTTGAGCTCATTCATAGTTTACTTTATCGTTTATTGGTGACAATAAGCTCAGCTTGGATGGACCGGCAACACGAAGATACTTTTGGTGTGAGTTGAAAAAGGTGACATAATTTTTATGGATTTGGTCAACTTTAAATAATCAGAGATATGTTAGGGATGAAGTTTCGAAAACTGGTTTGAGTGCACTAGCAATGTTGGGTGCAAATTCATATTCAAAAGCACACAATAACATGTTTGCAGCAAGAACGGGAAGTATAAACCCGGATACCTGTACCCCACTCGCTAGAAACGTGTCCGTACGAGTTGCAAAGGTTTTCAAACGAAACCAAACCATGTGTTTCACTACCCTCTTTCCAAGGTAAACTGTCCTGAATGTTTATGTCCACGATTAAACCGTTTACTATAAAATTATGCCAGAATTTTTGTGGTTATCCTAATTTGTATTGCTTTCGGGCGGTAATGCACGTGAAACTAATCGGTTTAAGCGATACACCAAGGAAAATTGCTCACCGGTAATGCGTCCTTACAGTGTCACAGTGCATTAAATCAGGTGAACTACGTGATGATCGATTTCGAGACCTAGAGTTTGCTAGTCAGATTGAACCACTTTGCGATGTTTGGCAGGTTATCCTGAACCTTTTCGGCAGGTCAGTTTTGCCTGTTAGTTATTTGCGTTGGCACATTTCTTCTTCGAAATGTTATGTGCTATTCTAAACTTATTACTCGCCTACAATCTCCTAGCTATCGATAGTGGCTGAGAAGTTTACATGTTTGGTACTGGTGTTTGTGCTAAACTTTTATTTGGTTACATAAGTAGTCGAATAATTAAATCTTGGGCAGTGTTTTTTAAACCTTCCCACTTGGTTCCGTTGCACGCTTGATGCTGTGTGTTATCACGCGCTTCGATTATCAGCATCTTCGTATTGTTAAGACAGCAATCGCCAGGCAGCAATACGATACCTCGACATGTCAGTAAGTGTGTTTATCTCGCTACGCGAGCGTCGGGAATGCCTTGTCAATACCAATCCGCACAAACTGCATTGTTTGACATCTGAGTTAAGATGGAAATGGCTGTCAGGTGGTCTGTGCAAAACAAGAGTGCAGAGATCGAGGACTTTACTGTCGTAGTATGATTACCTTAGAGTACTACCATAACTCTTCTAGAGCCACTTGTAATTAGGCAAGCTGTCAGTAATATTATGGGTGCTTTATCAGTAGTACCCTTGTGACACAGTATGTTGGCTTTGACCAGATGTTTTCAATCTGTGTATTTGAAAAATATCTACATATCTGAATGAAGGTGTAACATGCGACATGAATTCATCACACACCCTTGTCAGTTGTAAACCTGTGACTGATGTGATATAAAACCGGTTGTTTTTAACTGAATTGTATGGCGTATATATTTATCTAAATCATCGGAGATACTCACAACTAACATACTACACCGTCTGTCGTTTCTAACCATCTAGTGCGGGTTTATCAGTGAAGCTCTGTATTACATTACGCTGGCATGAAATGCTTCTACAAAATACGAGCTGTTTTGCTTTAGATACTTCCGCTGAAGGAATTGCCTTCCCAGCATCACAATAGAAGCGTATTTTGTGAAGCGAGTTAGCCTACTGCTCCATGATGAAACAGTCTAGCAGACTAAAACAGATTGTTCACACATCAACTGCGGTGCAGTTGTCGTCAGGCGAAATCATTGTAGGTGGGTTCTGAACTACTCAAAACAGTCAGCTCATCTTTTGAGATCTGAGCACCTGAACTTATTGACTCAAGTAATACAGCCTCAAAGTAAACTAAAGCTACTTCAGCGGGGAAACAAAAGTGGAAGTCTTGTGGTGGATTACGAAACCGGGGGTCCGAGTATTCCAACTCACAACGAAATATCTTAACGTGACAGTGAGATACGTCCAAAAGCTCATAGTGTATAGAGTGCGGACAACACGAGCGGCCGGATCAGCGATCGCCTAATGAGATCGGACCAATGGACGAGGCGTGGCAGGCGAACCCCCCCCATCCCAGGTCACAAGGCCTCGACCACACTCAACCCGGGCAGAAGTGTACACGACGTGTGAGTGGCCGCCGGGTGTGTTGTAGACCGAAATTTTGGTTCGTAAGCGCGACCACGCATGTAGTGTGACAAAAAACGAGTTGGACAGTATAGTGCTTTAGTGAATACCTTTTCGCCACAGACTGACTACTAAATTGCAAGCACTTAAACCGGTAAACTTAACAGAAAGCAATCTGTGAAACAACTTTCATATTACATTGTTTAACTTGAACGGGATCCCAGGTAGTTTTGTTTTGCCAGTCGAATGTCCATTACTTGGCTGTTGTCTATACTGACCGTACTTTAGATCCCGCCTAACAGTTTTGCGTTAGCAACTACGTCAACCAGAAAGTGTTTTTTTTAAATCTTAAGAACCCCTGAAATCAGTAGGGACAAACGTCACATGAACCGAGTTTCGAGTGCATATTACCAAAGTGAATGAGAAATACATTAGCGTACTTTATAATGGGTGATGCTGAGTTTGCGTGGAAGACCGCGTCTTCTGTCACAAAGCCCTAATTGATCAAAGATAGCGAAACCAGCATTAGACCAGTGTTTGCTGTCCGGTTCACCTTCTCAACGCGTGTATCAGTAACCGTTCAAAAGTCCGGCATTTTCACATATACGTCACTTTTTATACTGCAGCCACGTCACGCTTTTTATTACACTGTTCACACATTTGCTTGTTGTAACAGTGTCCTCACTGTTGCCGTTTAGCATTGGTCCAGTCACTTGTTTTTACTCTAGATGATCTCTATACGTCAATAATCTATAACCGTTTGTAGAATAGATCCGTTAGAGCAAGTCTGCTTCCGTCGTCCTCGTTGGAAGACATTTGAGGCGAACACGTATTCTGTAGCACTGCTCCGATGAACATTCACGACTTACATATGTAGCGGTATTACTAAGTTCTATCGATCAGCCATTCACAACCGACCTTCAGTTGTGTTTTGTCCGCAGTTCAGTTTTGAATATCACAGCTATATG
>LUCH01005572.1:0-12423 GCA_013368495.1 Paragonimus heterotremus | reverse complement strand
TAGAGGGATTCAACGTCACAAATTACTACATTTGATGACCCAATATTTAACTACCAAATGCGTCTGGCACGCGTAAACAATGTTCTGACCAATGCTCGCTTGTTCTTCATTGGTGTAAAGCTTGTGTACTGACCAGTCCAGGTTGGTTTTTCGATACACATACCTTCTTACTGATTCATCATCCTTCCGACCGATAAGGATGTCTAAGAACGGTGGTCATCCATTCTTTTCCAGCTCACAGGCGACGGTCAGATTAGAATGACATACGTTGAATCGGTTTACCATCTCATCGTTCGTTTGCGAAAATTGTGCAAACATGAGAATGTCCTCCACATAACGTTTGTACAATGGCATCGACGAAATCTCTTGAGCCATTCGCCTTCCCACCATCAGTATGAAAACATCCGCTAACATCGGTCCTAATGGACTCCCCATGGCGACCCCGTCTATTTGTCGATAAGGGTTACTCTGGAAACTAAAACTGATATTCTCTGTGCACAGTAGTAAAGACAATTTAAGCATATCCATGGGGAATTTTTGTATCAAAACCTTCATCCTCGATCAGATTGCAGATAACTTCAATCGTCTTGTGCAAAGAGACATTTGTAATCAGTGAGTGAACGTCTACTGAAGACATGATCATGTCTTCCAGGTTGACTTTGTTGATATCTTCAATCACATCAAATGAGTCTTTAACGGTATATATGTCAAATTTCCGTTTTAATGGCATCAGAGCCTGTACCAACCATCGAACCCGTTTGTGTTGTGAGGCATTTCTCATAGATAGAATCGATCTGGATGATACTCTCGGTTTGTGTGTTTTGGGTAAGTCAAATAGTTGCGATGTTGATGAACCACTGGGTTTTAGAGATTTAAAAGTACCTTTATTTGTTGTAATCTACTTGTGATGATTTTCAAGACTGTGGTTGTCCCGTTGTTGAGAAGTCGGACTCGCAAAACCCTTCAGTGGTGTTCGTTCGTTTCAGCAGATCAGCTGTATCCGGCTAGATAGTGTTTCCTGTATGATGCGTTTGATGACGGTTGATTAAATGACAACTGTTTTATGAAGTAAGTATCACATATGTGTTTTACGCTCTCTGCAGAACGCTCGTGAATATCTTAACCATGATTTGCAACATGCGAAAGTTGAAGACTTTTACTTCGGAGCAAAATTCGTTCGTGGTGCATATATGGATCAAGTATGTGCTTTTCTCAGGCGGTTAACATATTCTTAAATGCACTGATGCTGTAAAGCGTAAAAAAAAATAATTGACTCCATATTGGTTTGTATGGATGTAATCAATTATTTACTCCCAACTGTCAGACAGACATTGGCTCTGGTGTTGTCAATGTTTTGTTTTGCTTAAGCGTTGTTCTCACATTTAATTAAATGTCAATAGTTTTGCGTCTAAACTGTGCAAACTTGATTCAATGACTGTCTGTCTCGAAAAACAACTTAGCCTGTGGTTTCGATGCGCCCGACTTTTGTGATTGTCTGCGTTGCCTGTGCCGGTGTGAGTCATAGGATAGGTGGATAGGCATCAGATACCCCCTGACCATATTCCGCAGGCAATATACATGAGCCAGCGCGCCAGGCTCATTGTGGGGTCGGTGGAATTGCTGCCCATGCGAGTGTCATGGCTCATCGGTGTGTGTCTGACTCACTACGGCTTAACCGGCTGTCTGCAGGCCCGGACGCGTGCACCCGCGCACGAGCTCTCGCGGTCCGTGCGTGACATGCGACCATACCGGACATCTCATCACTATCATTAGCACTGACTGCAGCACTTCAGTGTTAGAGGTGAAATTTTATGCACACGCATTGTGTCTAGCTCCAAAATTTTAATATTCATGCGTTACTTCTATTCACAAAGGTACCCTTAAGACATGATCGTTTGTCAATGTCTGGAACACGGCTGCTTGAGTTCCGAAAATCTGTTTGCAGAGGTTTTGCGCTCATGGTTTGCATAACACACATATCACTTAAATGTTGAGTGCTTGCGCCTTCCTTTATCTAGGATGGTTCCTAAGGAAGCTAAAGTATCCAGCTTAACGATTTGGTTATACCAATGGATATGTTGTTAAACGAAACCAAATAACATTGCTGAGGATAGGCTTTGGTGTGGACATCTTAGCCTTACGAGAGTCAATTTCGAGTGGGTACCCGTTTGATATGAGATACAGAGGTTCGGTAATGAGTGTCATTTTCTTGATCAAAGTGCGCCTTACCTAAAGTGAATAGAGCGTCCATCATAACTAATTTGTTTAAACTCCGGATCTTATTAACGGATTAGCATTTTTTGACTGATTTCAGCACACTACACTATCTCCAATATATCAAGCTGTGTAATTCCTTCACGATAAGTGTGTTTACAGAACTAAAGAACCGATTTGAATCCGCTGTACACAATTTGTTTCTTTTTGTCCCCGCCTACACTTCATCTATTTCGTTTTCTGGAAAGTGACCATTGAACAATAATGGCCCCCTCAGAAAAACGTGAATCATTAATACATTGTAGTTAGTTTTGCTCACTATTGACGATTAGCATTCAGAGTCTTCACCTATCGTCAATTCTCACTATTGCTTTATCGTATAGCGTTATCAGAACTGCAATAGGGATCTGAAACAGGCACATAGGAGGCGTTCGATAGACAGTAGCAGCAAAGCATCTTGGCTTTGTATGTGCGATAATCGCGTTTGTATTGTTGGCGTATCGTTGCCAATAAAGCTGAATCGCGCTTTTGGAGGTAGGCCGTGGAAGTGGACGGCACATTGTTTCCTGATCTGCATGCTACAAATTCAGGTGCCCAGTCTTTTTTTTAGGTGTAGAAACGGCCTCTCAAAATTTAAAAAAAGTGTGTCCGAACCCTGCGTAACATACGACTTCTGGTTAGTTGTCCAAAAAGTGTCAAGATAGACGGACTCACCTATTTACCCTTGAAGTGCATCTCACACACCCCTTACTACCTATGTTCAAAGTAAACTTGAGAAAAAGAGACATTTAATGTCCAATGCACTGGTGTAAAATGAAAGCCCCAGCGGTAAGGCACTGAGATATCATGATGATGTTGATGGACTTTCGGAGTAAGTAACGTTGAGATTGTGAACTCTTCAAGGGAAGTAACTTGATGAATGCGCGCCCATGCATAATGAATTAAGCAATATGTTGGTATCGATCGGTCACATGGCTTGTGTTAATCGCTTCTCACTAACTTATATATTTTCCTACTATAGTTAGTCAAAGCCCCACTTAAGTTCGTGAGCAGAACAACTGATTCGCTTTTAGCCTTCTTCCTGGCGGACTGGCTGAGTTTGATGACCATTGTTCATACAGTTCAGTTGACTGGTGGAGGGGAGGGCGGGTAATCAGACCAGTTGGTCGTTGATACGGCTGGTGGGTGTTCACCGAGCTTGGCCAGACCCTCACGCAACCGGCTGGTAGGCAAATTAGCTGTTCCGTATACATATTTAAGTAGAGTTTCAATGAACTATGGCCTACAAAAGTTATAGTCAATCATTTAACCCGTCACCAAAATTTCATCAGACACGAAACACTGCCCAGAAGTTGGAAAACCTGCTGGGCTATGGAAGGAGAACAACTTCACAATTTGCACAGATAGATTATCGATTATTCTCACAG
The DNA here is from genome assembly GCA_013368495.1 of Paragonimus heterotremus. Taxonomy (NCBI): domain Eukaryota; kingdom Metazoa; phylum Platyhelminthes; class Trematoda; order Plagiorchiida; family Troglotrematidae; genus Paragonimus; species Paragonimus heterotremus. The sequence goes on along the minus strand of LUCH01005572.1, from coordinate 8,782 downwards.
CACCTCCACTAGTGTGATTAAGGCGGTAGGAAACTGCAGGGGGATCACAGACGAACAGCTAGTAGCTGGCGCCCTTCGAAAATCACACAGAATGAATACTCTCACAATACGAGGTAATGATGGCTCCATTCGACTGGTTAGCTAGAAGGAGTGACTTAGTCTTTCTTGATTGTACTGTCACTTGTTCGAGCTACATGGAGCTGGTTTAATATCGTCTAGCCATCCCATGAATGAGAACTCGTGTGGGTGTGCAAATTGTTTCACGACATCGGCCGTTTATGTAGGATTGACCAGTCACTCAGTTCCCATCCCTTCGAAATCTGTTTGACTGATTTGTCTCCAGAATTATGGTACTGCGGACTATTGAATTTAAGATTGATGCTTGTGAGTACGGTAACGTAATACAAGGACACATCGCTGTACTTTTCAAAAGTGAGTAAAAACCAGTCGATGTGTTTACCTTCTATTGAAGTGGACCAGATCAGTGTTAATATCCGAAGGTGAAAACACCTCTTTTCTGATCAAGTTTATGTTAACTGCGTTGTTAACTTTTTGTCCAGCTGTGTACAATTCTTTGGATGTAGTGTCCACGTAGGTGAACTTGTGGGAGGCGTGTGTGTGACAGGTGATACTTGGAAGAATCAGAAAAGATCGCCCAGATGATTGCTGTCGAAAAATAAGGGCTGCTTTGAACAATCCGGTTTAGCCTATGCACAATGGATCGGCAACAACTAAGTTACGGTACTTGTGGAAATATGACTTCCTAACAGGGGGCTGCTTTACCGAACAGTGAGTATATATATCATCATGTATTTCGGGCTAATTCCAGTTGAATTTAAAATCTTCATGGTTGTTGTTACCGCGTTAGCTGGTCGATTAACTGTCAACTGGACACTCGTATTGTTTGAGTATGTTGTAAGTACACTCTGCGGACGATTCCATCATCATTCGGATTCATCAAGGAAAAAGAGCCGAACTCGTGGCATTCGTGTTATGCGTCTGAACTCTCACTCATTACGTCATCGATCATCGTGAGCATAGTCCACTTAAACTGATCACAGAATGGACTCTCCATCTAGTCAGTGAAATTTCTGCCGGTCACAACATTGACATTCAAGTCAGCTCCTTACGTCTCACATTTCCTTGCTTTGAGTTCACATTTTTCAATCTTCGTCGTTGTGACGATCACTTTGATTACCACTGTTTTATATTTTACCAAATATACGTTTTGTTGTTCCATCTCTCCCTGATCCAAATTGCAATGACCTTTGATATATGTATTCATTTCCAAACACCTCCATCAGGAGCGCGCTCGGGCAGCCGCGCTGGACTATGACGATCCAATCTGCGTGGACTATGAAGCAACGACGAACATGTACAAGTCGTGTGTGATCGAAGCGCTAAAAGCAATTCAGCAGCGACCAATCGGACGTGTGGCAATCATGATGGCCACTCATAATGAAGATACCGTACGCTTTGTGTTAGAAAAGTGGGTTCCATTCACACCCTAGAAAGCACGATGTTTTTCACTTAATCAGATATCATGCGGTCACTGTTATAAGCAAGTGATACTGCCCCTTCACTCAGGTTGCAAACGAGAGATCGCAGAGCTGAGTAACGTTTTGACGTCACATATACAGCTCATGATAAACTATAGAAACAATCTATTTCGAGTAGGTTTCCTCAGGGCTTGTGGTTTAGATGGATAACTCTTCGTACGTTTGCAATCAAAAGTAACACTATTCGGAACACCTAGAAATATTCTCTCATGAGTTAAGTATAGGTGTCTTAAGCACACAGCAAAAATGCTCGTGATGAAATTACAGGGTAATTCGGTGAGGGTTAGTTAAGTGCATTCCTTCTGCCTCGTTTGAAAACTATGGTACGTCTCATAAGCCTGTTTCTGGTAAGTATTATTCATTGTGTAATTTGTCCGTTTTATTGTGAACTCTGGCAGTTCTACAGCCCATGAACTACAGATGTACACTTGTGGTTCAGACAGGTGGTTTCTCGATATACATCTTAAATTCCGTTTATCCTTTTATTTCTTATCTAAATTTATTCTGGAAAACTGTGAAATATGGCCGATTTCTTTCAAGTTTGCTTTAATCCTGGTGTTCGTTGTTTTGGTTACGTCCGTTTTCTACCCTTGTCTTTGGTAGAATGTACGAATACAATGTCACACCGGAACAACGACTTATCTGTTTTGGACAACTATTCGGCATGTGCGATCAGCTGAGCTTCACTCTCGGTAAGTTGTTTCAGTTGTCATCCTGTGCTTGTTTCTGCCAACGCTAGGACACCAGCATGATGTTTACTTCATCGGAACTTACTCAGAATTCTAGCAGTCTTTTGTTTTTGTTGTTAGATCTGTACATTGGTATCTACAGTTTGTGACTGCTTCTAGTAATCAGATGAATGGTTTGTGAACTTCTCCACCTGGCCCAAGCCTCTGGACTTACTCACTAAGAACGTGGTCCTCCACTACTCAACCCAAACACAAAAGGTTGACCCGGTTTTCCTCGATATAACCAGAGATTCTCTTGCTACCAAACAGGTGATCTTGGTCCGCCTCTTTTGGCGCCCACTATACGACGGCCCATGTTGACTTGGTAGACATAGGCGTTTGGGGTGTGGTTATGGACCTGCCCAACCAGTAACCTTACAATCCATACACAACACTCTTTAAAAAAGCGGAATGAGGTGATTTTTCTAACCAATGATAATTTTTAGTGGATTTTATTGAAAAGCCGTCCACAACTCTAAAGTTGAGACTGTCCATTTTAAGCATCCGTTAGTAACATCATACGAATTTTCATCTGACTAAGCTACGCATTCACATGTGAACGTCATTGATCGTCTACAAGTTATTGTGAAAACAAACGGGGAAAACTCACTCCTAGCTGGTCCTACTTCTGGGGCCACATTGTAATCACCGTTTTGCACGTTATTACATCCCATAGGCATTACTTGATGCTGTCCACTGAGAAGCATTTTCGAATATGATTTTCAACTGCGTCCAGTTCACAATCTAGTCACTCAAGGAATTGTACAGTTGTAATAGGATACTTAGTTCATATGTCTGTTTATATTATCTGATAGGTTTCATTAATTTAGAGATATTCCATTTTTACTTGCGATTGTTCGTTTCAACTGCTGCCCGCGCGTTTCAGCAAGTATGAATTTGTTTCTACTCGTCTATTTCATTCGGTTGACTCTATCCACAATATAGGACAAAACGGATACTCGGTCTACAAGTACGTGCCCTATGGTCCTGTTGAAGAAGTGTTACCTTATCTCTCACGAAGAGCACTGGAAAATGGTTCGATTCTATCTAATACCAAAGTCGAACGTCAGCTGATGTGGACGGAACTGAAAAGACGTTTGAGGAACCGCCAATTCTTTTATCAACCATGAACTTGCTATCAACCGGTTATTTACACCCTTAAACACTTTGAACCAAAACACTAACCGAAATTACTTACTGAATATCTGTGTTCTTTTTACTGGATATCGAATTTCTAGTTTTCTTCATCTTACATTATTAGTTTTATACACTTCTTCCGTGTAGAACGTTCTAAGAAAAGTGCCTTAGTTTTGTAGCTGGAAATCTGTGATGCTTCTGTTAATGTGAAAAACCTCTTCAACTATCATGTACCCAGTTTTCTTCGTCTGTTGACTGTCTACGACAAGGAATTTCGAAAAAATATCCCAGTCTTTGTAATATTTGTAAACAACGACATTCGAGATAAAATTTTCAGAACCATATTTGTACATCACTTTACTAGTTTAATACAGTTAACACCGCTTGCTTCTCCCCTTAATTGTATCAGTTGTTATTTAGCGACTGAACAAACTATAGACAACCGTTCTAAAACTATGCACATTTCTGTGCAAACGTTCACGGTGGTCCTGAACTAAACTTACTGGATATAGACCCTTGTAAAACAAGTCTCAGTGTTTTTGGAATTATTGATCCCTGGCCCAAGCAGTGAAAGGTATAAGTGACGTTTTCTTGCAGAACAGATTTTTGTACAATTTCTGCCAGCTTGTAGTGAGGCAGTCACGTTTAGTGGTGCACCGATTTTCTTTTTCATTTCGAAATTATGAAGCCGTTCACAAATATGCATGCACCTTATGAGCGTGATGTACGAAGACCAGTCTTCGTTGGCCAAGTTTTCATCATAATTATCATCACCACACTCCCTCTCTGATGACATCTCATCCTTTCAATTATGCGATAGTTTCCCTACGCGAATATCATCAGTATCTTCACCACAGTTTGTGTCATACAACAAGTGACGAAGCGAAAACTGCGTCTGACTCTGAACAAGCAAACTTATCAATAACAGGACAGATGAGCTCCAGCCGGTCTCCTTCTTCCCTTTTGGCGCAACGTGCAAAACATGATTGAACAAAATCAATACTGTTCAGAATGTTAAAGCCAGTGAACTGAATTGAAAATACTGGGTAGACGAGAAACCTTACGTCATGACCACTTGACCGACCAGAACAGAACACTGAATAAAGTCATGGACTGTATGTACAAATGCATGTGAATTGTCATAACCCGAACTCCACGAAGATAACAAAGGGTAGGTGGCCTCTGGAAAAGTGGGTGTATTGATACCGAAACCAGATACAAACCATAGCCTCTAAGCTTCACTATTAATAGACACTTTATGACCATACTCTAAACCGTTCAAGTTGGCTTAGTAAAAATTCAGTGTACTAATCCGCGGTGGGCTGAGGATAAGGCGGTAAAAATGATTTTTTTTCACACTAGCCGAGTAAAAGATCAGTTTCCAGGAGACTTAAACTTTACGTGACAACGATATGCATAACTAACATTGTTGACGCATTGATAACCACATACTGAGTACGAATTGTGAGCAGCAGACACCACACGCCGCGTTCGCAATTACGTAGCCTAGTCTTAGTGCGACGGCTTTGGAGTATACACTTTTGGTTTACGTACTTGTTTGGGCATTCTTTTTCTTCGGTTATACATTCAGAACGAAAACCTTGTTCTTTCGCGTAGTAGAACCTCATGGTTCATTACCTAACTGGGTTATAAATCTTTTATCCCTGTTCCAGTGACCTGTTACTTATAAATCTAAGAATTTGGTATGGAAATGTCCAGTATATTTCTGCATACAACTATTATGTGTTTCCTGACGGCACATCGAACAGCGGTCAGCTTTAGCACATTGTCTTTGGTGTCAACATAACTGTTATCCTTATCATAAAATACTGCACCTGCCGGCTTTCCTTTCAGACGCTGCTGAACCTCCATAATTCTGCAGGTTGTTGACAAAACGTACACAGCTGTGTTTTTCCGTAGTTGGTATTTTACGAGTGGTTTCAGTCACATATACCATGAACATACTGTTGTACAGTATATATTTCCATTTCTGCTAGAGGCAACAGAAACTCACCGGCCTTTGGGAATTTCAGCATAACTCTATAGATAGATTCGTCATTAAGCAATCTCTAAGCATCCAACATATTGGCCTTTTTTGGCTAAATTCTTTTTATCCTTGCATCGTCTTTGAAGCAATTCACAACTGTCTTTCTCTCAGCCTGTATACTGGCTTCCGTCAATGCCAAGATTTGTCAAACAGAACAGATTTAGTAACGTAGTGTTGAGACAAAATATTTTCGGCCAGTCATGCTTGATAAGCCTGAGTCTGCCTGTCTTAAATGTCCAGTTAACCGCCCAGCCTCCCATAATAATGTTCCAAATTACCTTTGTGACAAAATCTGACTCAGTCTACACCAATAACCAATAGAATACCTCCTCTTAAACGTAACTGACGACCTGTATCAGCATTGCCAACAAACAACTGAGCTAAAGGTGAATGTAAGGCATCATCAGTAAGACAGCTTCCTTACGGCTTTCACTGGTGGTGGTGTGGCAGGTAAACATAGACGAGAACAACTTCGATAATGTTGATAATGATACATTGGCATTACCTCATCCTATCCTTTCAGGTAACCACTGCTGTCAAAATATTTTCTGCGCGACCATAAACTTTTCGCCAAATATCAGGCAGTGTTGGATGAAAGCCGGTTGATCGTCAATAACCATTCAGCGGAAAGTTGCAGAACGACGGTAAAGCATGTCTGATATTCTAGGTTAATCGCATCAGGGCATTGCTAAAGTGAACAGTATTGATATATGTGGTCGAGATAATGCTAGGAAAATTATTTTCAACTGTTCTAGGAGGTGAACCTATTTGGAAGACGACTACACTGGTGCCGATTTTCACCAAACCTATTACTTAACTCGCATACATAATTTCACACGAAGAAATGAAACGACGCTATTTGTCGAAAAAAAATCTGCAGTCGCACGTTTAAGTAACAGTTAAAAAACACTCATTTATGCTCTGTTGTACACGAAAAACGACCCCGTTAAATGCGCACTGTTAAGAAAATCTGTCGAAGCAGGGTCGTTTGTTGTTTTGGTTTCTTTGTTGTTTATTGACTAGAATTCAAGCACATCTTGCTGTGTTGTTTATGCTTTGGCCACGTCAAGTTGGAACAGACAGCTGGCTGAGTTCACTGGTGTGGTCGTGCCTGTGCATTCGACTGGATGTGGAAATGCGTTGTAGCACTGATGGTTTGGTTTGCGTGCAGGTAGAGGTAGTAAATATGACTAGAAATAGCCGGTAGAAACTGCGTGAAAGTGTTATGGTGAATGAAAGGCTAAGACAACGATCACGTAGCTTTCCGCCAGATGTGAGGCTGTGATTAGATAATGACTACAAGACGATCAGGTAAACGGGCTGATCGACTAGGTTTCGTTCTGTACACAATCGTTTCAGACAGCGCGTGCGTGTCAGTTGCGCCAGAGTCCTCCATTGGTCTAACTCAATGATGGACATTTTTTGCGTGATTTACCAACGTCCAACGGATGCTATTTCTCCAAGCTACTCAAAACACGGTAAGAACCTTCGCATGCTGGCTTGTGACTAATCACGCGAAAAATCAGTTGGAAAATTAATTGGCTTCTCTCGCGATTGTGGCAGTTGATGAGTCAGTCTGAATGTGAAGTGGTGTAAGTGGCTTAGGAACGTTTGTGCCGTCTGATGTGTTAGTAACTGACCAGATAGATTCAAGCTAGCAGTTTAGTGCAATCAAAGGCTACTATCTTTTTTAAACTGAACACAATTCACCTTCGCATTCAGGTAGGCCGCTCGATTGGTTCACTTCATAAAGAAGCACTGGACTCGCCTTTCGCTCCCTTTCTATCAGTATTGCATATTCTCATCCGAGCCGGTTACCGGCGGTGTGGCTGGCAAGCTAGTCTCACAAACACTAGGACCGGGGATACAAATTTCACCTTGAATGAGAATATACACTGCTGACGACCTTTAACAAGTGCAAAACAGGAGTCTAAAGCTTCCTTACAAATTGGGCCAGCCGAAGGGCTTAATGTGAATGGTGTTCAACTGGAAGTAATGTCGTTAATATTCAGTCATCGATCTTTTTCTGAAACGTTAGTTTCACAGGTCATAGCTTACCTGACCGATTACATATGGTTTGGCTGCTTTGTCGAATAAGCAGTGTTCGAATGCAACAATAAGTTCATAGTGCGCTTGGGTCCCAAAATTGATATGAGCTTACAAAAGCGTCTCAATCCAGTGGACAACTCTCGTAAATGTCAAACAATTGCGCGTCAATGACTAGGTTAATTTGGGATATTTTATGGGCCATCCTATCGATTTTCAGGCTTAGACAACATGAAGTTATGTTAGTTGCTCTCGTAAAAGTTATTTCAAGCCTCACAAATGGGTTTCATGGACGACGTCACGTGAAGTCTGGTGGTGGATTATTGTGGCCCATTCCAAGACAAATACTATGCTTTGGCTTACTGACTTCACGAATGTCATCTTTCGGAAGGTTCTTGGCAGAGAATGAACCTCCTGTGCATTGATTGCCGACAACCGTTTTATTGCATACCAAATGAAAAATTAGTTGCATTAACTGGATTGCCGGTATCAGTTAACTTTACCCAAGGAGCCTCAATCAAATGGAAAGAACGTAAATTTCTTTTGTACGGTGAAACTTACCATGCAGTTTCTTGGTTTGTTAAATTTTATTGAGCTGGACCGAAATGTCTATAGCTCTTGTGAGATACGGTAATGCAGTCTAGCTGATGACGACGGGAATCCCAACTAGGCTATCAACCAATGTAGTCAATCTGGAATCCGCTTAAGTTGTTTATCATCATGACAGTTCTGCGGAGGCACAATAGTGAACACTGGCTGTTCGCGAATGCCGAATGTAAATTTGACTGAGGGTTGTGTGTACCACAAGCAGTTATGTTAATCAGCTTTTATATAAGTTACCTGCTACTAATTGTATACGATGTGTTATGGAAGTGCTTGTTTCTGAGTTTGTTTAAGCTTTGAATTCAGCTGTCTCAAAAGTACCGACGGTTGAACTGGCGCATTTGAAGAACAAACATCTTCATCAGCACTGTGACCTACTTAAATTGTAGGGAGCAGTGGCAGTAATTTATGACTGAAATTTGCATTATTGTTGTCTAGGTGCATGTACAATTGTGTTGAACATAATCCTGACTACATTACAGTTCTGTTGGATTACTTGCTGTATCATCACTATTGCGCGGGAATTAACTGTGAATTTGAGCTATATATATATTTACGAATAATACTATGTACTTTAAACTACTTAAACTACTTACCATTCAAGGGTGACCACTTAGCCAATGATATAAAGCACAAATTGAAGTCTGCTCTGGCGCGAACAT